>CM063180.1:130994871-131259871 GCA_031835075.1 Saguinus oedipus
AGCCAGTGTGCAGAAATCACATGGCCAGAGACAGAGCAAGAGAGAGAGAAGGAGCTGCCAGGTTCTTTTTAGCAACCAGTTACCCAGGGAATGAGTAAAGGGATAACTAACTCATTACCTCAAGGATGACACCAGGCCATTCATGAGGGATCTGCCTTCCTGATCCAGATACCTCTCATTAGACTCCACCTCTGCCTCCAACCTTAAGGATGAAATTTCAACGTGAGGTTGGGGGCGGGGAATAAACATCTAAACTACAGCAGCCCCCAAAAGCTGACGGTGCCGTGTCTTATTTTTTATTTTCCTCTCTAGCTGTACCATGCTTTATGTTAGCAAAAAGGTCTACAAGGTATGACACCAACATAATTTGACTTTTTTTTTCGCCTCCCGGGTTCAAGCGATTCTCCTGCCTCAGCCTCCCGAGTAGCTGGGACTACAGGCGCGCGCCACCACGCCCAGCTAATTTTTGTATTTTTGGTAGGACGGGGTTTCACCATGTTAGCCAGAATGGTCTCGATCTCTTGACTTTGTGATCTGCCCACCTCGGCCTCCCAAAGTGCTGGGATTATAGGCATGAGCCACCGCGCCTGGCAGACTTTTACTTTCTTAGTGTGACCTTTCCATTTCCAATTTGATTCACTGTAGCGTGTTTGCATGGGTAGAATTGGGGTCAAAGAGATGTCTTTCATTTTAGAGTTTTGTTATTAAGGAAGGATTGGGTATTTTCATTTCTCTTTAAAGTTTATTTTTGTCTATGATTACTTATAATAGTTCATTTTTTATAGACATCTAGGAAATGTTAATTACTGCAGATAACACTCCCAATTCCAAAGTCAACCACAAAGACTTTTCTTCTTCTTCAATATATGTATAAAGGAGATAATGCTAAAATGCTCTTATGCTAATTAAAAAATTTTTAAATTTCCTGGTACATTAACAATGCTAATGACAGTTAATGCATTCCTGAAGCCTCTGTGTGATCCAAAATATTCAAAATGCTTAGAAATATTTTAGGACCACCCTGCAAATACATGGGAAGTGGAATTTTTTTCATGGAAGTTAGTTCCTTGAAAATGGATTCAGTGCCAAATTGAAAAGCTGAAGAAGAGCTGAAAAGTTAGTGTTGTGCGTAGAGAGTCTTCTGTGGGTAAAGGTTGAAATGCTCTTTTCCCAGACCACCATCATGGGTAGGTACAGAATCTCAGATAGTCACTGCAGTTTGGCTAAAAGATGAAATTGCCCTTCATAAAGCAAAGCAGAGGAAGGTAAGGAGAAAGTGGTTTTACATTGATAGGTCAACTGATGATGATGAAGAAACTTCCTCTTGCTGACAGTGATGTCAGCTTCTAGCAACTTCAGTGAGCACAGGAATGGCTTTGCTCTTCAGTAGGGTTATGTCCTCAGGTGGAATGACAGAAGACATGCCCTTGTTCCTGTGCTGACCTAGAGAATTCTGCAAAGCAGAGCTATGAAGAGTGAAGATGCTGACTCTTTACAGCTTTATTTAGGTGAATTCGGCTTGTTGCAGGGTCTTGTCATAAGTTCATCTTATTCTAGAACTTCTCTGACTACTTCACCATGCCTTTCTTCTTTCTTCCTTGAGCTCCTTAATATTAAATGCAAGTGAGGGGAGGGATGCTGAACTTACACTAAGGTTTGGTTGTAGCAGGAATGCCCTTTGCGGACCTACTGGTAATTCCCTTGTGGAATCTTTACAGTAAAGCCTGTTGGGGAAATATAATTGAAAACAAAATCTTCTCCCAACCTAGAAATCCTCTCCACCAAGGTAGTAGAAAAAGAGAACGCTTTTATTATTTGAATAAGCATTAAACCAGAATGTGATGCACGTCACAGACAATATCCTAAAATATTACAAAGATGGAAAGAAATCTTTTATATAGCCAGGCAGATGCAACCCATTAGATACATGTTTTCAAGATAAACAGTAACTCACCCTTAAGTAAGAGGACTTGACAGCATCATTTGTCAAACGCAGCTCATCCTAACTTTACTAGCTGCTTATTGGCTTTATTCAGAAGGGAGAAAAGCCTCTCACATCTTCATGATACAAGGTAGTTTTATATATTAGAGCAAAGTGTCTGTCACCGTTAGGCTCCAGAAACTGGGAGACAGGGGTTCTGTCTCCCTTGATGCCTGCACTTTAAAAAGATGGTTCCAGATCTTTGGGAGCAAGATCCTTGGGTTATAAAGCTGGTAAAAGCCCTCCCTATCTAGTCTTCACAAGGATGCTCTTCTAGGAGATGAAAAAGTGCTTATAGGCTCTGCATGGTAGCTCACACCTGCAATCCCAGCACTTTGGAAGGCTGAGGCAGATGGATCTCCTGATGTCAGGAGTTCAAGACCAGCCTAGCCAACATGGTGAAACCCCATTTCTACTAAAAATGCAAAAAATTACCCAGGTGTGTTGGCAGGGGCCTGTAATCCCAGCTACTTGGGAGGCTGAGTCAGGAGAATCTCTTGAATCCAGGAGGTGGAGGTTGCAGTGAGCCAAGATTGCGCCACTGCACTCCAGCCTGGGCAACAAGAGCGAAACACCATAAAAAAATATTTCTTATAATTAAAAGTCCTCTAAGATAAAGCTCTAAGAAAAAGGAGAAGAGGGAACTTTGCTCCTGATTTTCAACAGGAAGAAGAAGGAGTCTTATTTCTAGTTTGTGTTAGTCCTTACAAGCCAGAGCATTCAAATGAGTAACCTTTACAACAGCCAGCAAAGCTACAGACACTCAGAAAGAGGGACTGGAGCCTGTGCCAGGCTTGCAGATTCCGAGTGTTTGAGATGTTGACACAATTTAGCCCAAATTGAGAATCAGGAGACTGCCAAGGACACCAGTGCTTGATGGAACCATTCCCTCTTCCAAACATTTAAGAGCAAGAAACAAAACAAAACAAAACTCAGCCATATACTTGGAGCAGTGGCTTTCATATGCAGGGCTAGGAACATTTGGATTCTGCAGGATGTGGGTTGGAGGCATGGCTAAGGGACTCTGGGCAAAAGATGTGATCAGGCTGGAAAAGCCTGCTACTCAGAAGCCTTTCTTCCAAGAGTTGTTTTTATTCACTGCTTAGCACTGAGATACCTGCTGCATCTTGCAGAGCCCCTCGGCAACCTGGATGAAGGTACTAATATCTTTAGTTTTCAAATGAGGCTCAAAGAAGTTCAATGAGAAAACTGCCCAGAGGCACTTAGGTAGTAGATAGAAAATTAGTCTCCAACTTAGATGTGCAGCACTGTGTCATCTTAAGAAAAGGGATTAAGCATTGGGCTTGCTAGACAACAAGGATATTCTTCAACATATAAAAAATCATATTGCCCGGGTGCCGTGGCTCACGCCTATAATCCCAGCAATTTGGGAGGCCAAGGTGGGCAGATTATGAGGTCAAGAGATCGAGACCATCCTAGCCAATGTGGTCTAATCTAAATCTCTACTAAAAATACAAAAATTATCTGGACGTGGTGGCATGCACCTGTCGTCCCAGCTACTCGGGAGGCTGAGGCAGGAGAATCTCTTGAACCCAGGAGGTGGAGGTTGCAGTTAGCCAAGATCTTGCCACTGCACTCCAGCCCAGCCTGCCAATGGAGTGAATCTCTGTCTCAAAAAAAAAAAAAAAAAAAAAAAAAAAAAAAAAAAAAAAAAATTGGGCCAGGCGCGGTGGCTCACACCTGTAATCCCAGCACTTTGGGAGGCCGAGACGGGTGGATCACAAGGTCAAGAGATCGAGACCATCCAGGTCAACATGGTGAAACCCCGTCTCTACTAAAAATACAAAAATTAGCTGGGCATGGTGGTGCATGCCTGTTGTCCCAGCTACTCGGGAGGCTGAGGCAGGAGAATTGCTTGAACCCAGGAGGCGGAGGTTGCGGTGAGCCGAGATCGCGCCGTTTGCACTCCAGCCTGGGTAACAAGAGTGAAACTCCATCTCAAAAGAAAAAAAAAAAAAACTTATCATTCAGTAAAGTCTTATTGATGCCCTATTGACTGAGGTCATATGGAGGGCATCTGGAAGCCTGTCCAATGTTTTCATTCTGCAGTATCAACTTACAACCTTGCTTTTTATTTTCTCTTCTGTGCTGGACATGCTGGAAAGCACTTCATCTTTTGTCTTTTCATTTGTTGAATTTAGGTTCCACGATTAAGGGTTGTGTTGCTATTGTGTTATGTTTAGTACTTTATTCTCTTTCTGTATCCAAGGAAGTCAGCAATTGTGCCCCGTCTCCTACAGAAGCAGGGAGAGGACTATGATGGGTTGAGGGGCTTTCGGTGATTTTCTAAAACTCAATTATTCTATGAGTGACAAGTAGAGAGTTTCCTGTGCCTCTGCTGCCTATGCAAGGAGCAGATGGGAAAATATTTTGCTAACTAGCAAACTCACATGAGGTTTTTTGTTTGTTTGTTTTCTGAGATGAAGCCTCGCTTTGTGGTTCACACTGAAGGGCAGTGGCACAATCTTTGTTCACTGCAGCTTCCACCTCCAAAGCTCAAGCAATTCTCCTGCATCAGCCTCCCAAGTACCTGGGATGACAGGCATGCACCACTATGCCTGGCTAATTTTTGTATTCTTAGTAAAGATGGGGTTTCACTGTGTTGGCCAGGCTGGTCTCAACCCCCTGAGCTCAAGTGATACGCCTGCCTCAGCCTCCCAAAATGTTGAGATTACAGTTGTGAGCCAGTTGTTCTTTCATTCTCCTCCATTATCTTTCAATTTCTTACACTAGAGGCATTTTTCCTCTTCTCAGCGCCCTCATCAGTGGGTGCTGGACAGGACAGAGTGGCCAGGACAGTGAGAAGGTAAATCTATATTCCTCCAACTCTAATAACTTTATTAGAAGGCTTGAGGGGGAGGCCAGTGGGGATAGAGTGGTAACAGTGAGTACTTTGAATCTCAATTACCCTAATCATTTCTTGAATGACTGAAGGAGTAATGAGATACTCTTTCCTCCTTTAATGCTCACAATTTATTGAGCATCTCATATGCAGGTACTGAGATATCTGAGGGAATAAACTGTAGTCCTCCCCTTCCTTCTTAGGGCTTACATTCTAGTGGCAGAAATGGACAATGATTATACAGCTAATTATTTAATTACAAGTCTGATACATTCTGCAAAAAAATTGCAGGGGCCAAGGGAAAGCTTCTTGGCTTTCTGAAGATTCACTGAAAATCAACTGGTAAAAAACATGAACAGAAGAAAAGGTTTACAAATTTGTTTGATCACAGTTTTACACAGCAGCTTTCAGAATAAAGACCCAAAGGTAGAAAGGCATCTGTCCATTTTTGTACTTAGGTTCAATAAACTATGGAGAGCTGTGTGGAAATATGATGGGACAAAAAGGGTCTGATCTAATGCTGATTCACTGAGTAGGAAAGCCCCAGGGAGGTCTGACCATCTAGATTCTTCTTGGCCTCTCTGCAGAATTCCTTCTTTATGGGCATGGGGCAGGTTGCTCTCTATACTGAGGGTCTCATGACCCACAATAGAAAAAGTAGGTCAGGTGATTTCATTCCAGCCAGTTTTTACACAGAAAGGGGGAAAATTGGATTAGTACTTTTAAGTTTTATGGCTGGCTTTGGGGAACAGAGCATCTGGGTCCTATGACCATGTTGGGAAAGAGGATCCTAGTTTCTCTGGCCAGAATCGGGAGAAAATGAGGGGCCAGAAACAGAAGGGCAGGAGGGAGAGTGGGGAGAAATACTTGCTTCTGAGGCCTTCATTTTGGGTTACCATTTTCTGGGCCCCAACACAAGCAGATTGAGATTGCTATTATCATATGAACGTAAGCACTGTGGTCTAGGTTTGGATGTTTCTACGAGGGGTTTTGAAGTGTATGACTACGTGAAAAATATGATGGATGAGAAAGATGGTTCTCCCAAACCGTCAATCCAAGGCAGAAGAAGAAACATCATAATTAAGAATACTTTTTAAAGGGGATAAAGTGAGTATGTATTGGCAATTCGCTACTATAAGTGAGGTGTTCAAAAAGGGGAAACAATGAAATTTAAAATGAAACCTGGGTATCTCTAACTTGTAAGGGTTGAGGAGTAGAAGATGATTCACTGAGAAAAGGCAGAGGACTCACTTGACCAAGTATAGGGATGTGCTCTTGCGACACTGAGAACAAGGAAGTCTGTGGGAGCGATGGGGAGGACCAACACATGAGCAGCATCCGCTTTGAAAAGTAGAGACTGAATTGCGATTTGATCCTGGGAGCAAACACCAAAGAACTTAGAGCTAATAATAGCGAAGCCATAGGAGGAACAGCAAGAGAAGCTTGGGTGGAAGGACTTCTAATACATAAAAGTTGGAACAAAATAAACCAAGGAGACAAACAAAAGTGTTACACAGGTTTTTTTTTTTATAAGTGAGATATATTTTAAGAGCACTAAAGGGCCCTTTGAACTCAGCTTTTATGAAGAAATCTATTTCAAGCTAGAGGGGATATATTGTAGGTTTCTGTTAAATTAATGGCAAATACCACTGGCTAAGACAAAGCTGGTACTTAAGAGCTAAGCATTCATTTTAATTTTTTTATTCTTATGGATCTAGGGGTATAAGTGCTACGTGGACATAGTGTGTATGGTAAAGTCTGGGCTTTTAGTGTGCTCGTCACTCATAGAGTATACATTATACCCACTGGGTAGTGTTTTATACCCTACCCGTTCCCACCCTCCAAGCTTTTGGTGTCTGCAGTGTCTATTATTGCACTCAATATGTTGCTGTGTTTCCATTATTTAACTCCCAATTATAAGTGAGGATGTGTGGCTTTTAACTTTTGAATTTCTGAGTTAGGGTCTCACTCTGTCTCCCAGGCTGGAGTGCAGTGGTGTGATCTTGGCTCACTGCAGCCACAACCACCCAGGCTTAGGTGATCCTCCCACCTCAGCCTCCTGAGTAGCTGGGACCATAGGCACCTCTTACCATGTCTGGTTAAGTTTTGTATTTTTCATAGTGACACAGTTTCTCCATGTTGCCCTGGCTGGTCTAAAACTCCCAGACTCAAGCAATCCGCCTGCCTCAGCCCCCTGGGGTGCTAGGTTTACAGGCATGAGCCATAGCTCCCAACCCCGGTTTTTAACTTTTTGTTTTCAAGTAATTTCACTAAGGATAATGGCCTCCATTTCTACCCCTCTTGCTGCAAAAGACATGTTTCCATTCTTTCATGTGGCTGAGTAGTCATCTATCGTATATATGTACATGTCAAAAATCTGGTCATCCATTAATGGACACTTAGATTGCTTCTGTGACTTTACTGTTGTGGATAGTGCTGCAGTAAACATACGAGTTAAGTGTCTTTTTGGTAAAATAATTTCTTTTCCTTGGATAGATACCCAGTCGCATTATTGGTGGATCAAAGTGTACTTTCATTTTTAGTTATTTGAGACATTTCCATACTGTTTTCTGTAGAGGTTGTATTAATTTACATTTCTACCAATAGTATATAACCATTCTCTTTTCTCTGCATCCTTGCCAACATCTGCTGTTTTTTGACTTTCGAATAGTAGCTTTCTGAGTGCTGTGAGATGGTATCTCATTGTGGCTTTAATTTGCACTTCTCTGATGATGAGTGATGATGAGCATTTTTCCCTATGTTTGTTGGCCAAGAGCTAAGCATTCTGATGGCTTTGTGTTGATCAAATCACAGCTGGATTGTTCAGCTTTGGGTACCAAATATAAAGAGGGACAGACAAATTGGCACTCATGCAGAAGATGGGCATCAGGATCACAAAAGATTAGTCGTTGTATTGGTAAAGAAAATTGGAAGTAAATGATGATGTCTAACCTAGGTGTGATAGCTACTTTTATGTGTCTGCTTGGCTCAGCTGCAGTGCCCAGAAATGTGGTCAGACCTCATCTGGATACTTCCGTGAGGGTGTTTTGGATGAGATGAGCATTTAAGTCGATGGACTTTGAGTAAAGCAGATTGCCTTCCCTGGTGTGGTGGGCTTTGCCCCATCAGCTGAAAGTCTGAATAGAACAAGAGACTAACCTCCCAGGACTAATGGGAAATTCTGCAGCAAATGGTCTCTGGACCTGAACTGCAGCATTGGCATTTCTGTGGGTTTGCAGCCGGCACGTCTGTCCAAATTTTGGACTCAGCAGCTCCTAGAATCATTCCTTAGTACCAATCTTTCTTTATGTGTGTACATCCTGTTCATTCTGTTTCTCCTGAGAACCCTGACTGACATACTAGGAAAGCAGAGACATGGGATGGAAGCTTGGTAAATGTGTTTAGATATCTGGAGGGCTTTCACGGAAATAGACACAGATTTGTTTTCTATGATTTTGAGAGACTCAGATCCCTGGATTGAAATTAGAGGCTGGAAGTTTTTGCTTAATAGAAAGAAGACAATAAGAATCGATACATTGATACAATATTTTTTTTAGCTGATTGTGAGACAGCAAAATTCAAAACATTGAGTCCTTATTTATTTATTTATTTTTATTGCATTTTTAGGTTTTGGGGTACATGTGCAGAACGTGCAAGATAGTTGCATAGGTACACACATGGTAGTGTGTTTTGCTGCCTTCCTCCCCCTTCACCCACATTTGGCATTTCTCCCCAGGCTATCCCTCCCCAGCTCCACCCCCCGCTGTCCCTCCCCTATTCCCCCCAATAGACCCCAGTGTGTAGTACTCCCTTCCCTGTGTCCATGCGTTCTCATTTTCCTCACCTGCCTATGAGTGAGAATATGTGGTATTTCATTTTCTGTTCTTGTGTCAGTTTGCTGAGAATGATGTTCTCCAGATTCATCCATGTCCTTACAAAGGACACAAACTCATCATTTTTGATTGCTGCATAATATTCCATGGTGTCTATGTGCCACATTTTCCCAGTCCAGCCTGTCATCGATGGGCATTTGGGTTGGTTCCAGGTCTTTGCTATTGTAAACAGTGCTGCAATGAACAATCGTGTGCATGTGTCCTTATAGCAGAACGATTTATAGTCCTTTGGATATATACCCAGTAATGGGATTGCTGGGTCAAATGGAACTTCTATTTCTAAGGCCTTGAGGACTCGCCACACTGTCTTCCACAATGGTTGAACTAATTTACACTCCCACCAGCAGTGTAAGAGTGTTCCTATTTCTCCACATCCTCTCCAGAGTCCTTTATAGCTCCAGTAGGCCACTACTCGTGCAAGATATTGTGAAATGGATTCAATGTGCCTGTTGGGAATTAGAATCATAAAGAATTCTGGAAGTGTCTAGTGTCATTTCTGGTGATGCATGCTGTGAAGGGCTAAGAAACCTTTGTTCATTCCACAGAGGATGAAGCAACAGACTTAGTCAAAAAGTACAGTTATGGTCCTTTTAAATGGAAAAATTCTAGACCATTGCTAGATAGGAACAAAATCCTGGAAACAGTGACAGATTCAGTGTCTCGTTATCTTAATACTACTCACTTGTAGATATGGATAGAAAGATGCAGATAGTAGAGTGCCAACAAATACTTATTGGGAGAATAGAAAGAATGGTAATTGAACAATTTCTATAGGCACACCATCCAAGAACAGAGCTTACTGCAGAGAACTCTTTTTACTGAGAACATGACATGTTTATTTCTTTACCAATTCAATATATTTCACATGAACTAAAAACCTGCCACCTTCAATAATTTCATTATAAGATTTCTTAGGAACACTGTCCTAAAATGAATGGTCACCTATTGAATTTACTTTACAAGGATTATACATGTATTGGTAAACAGCATCAAGAAATACATTCATTCTATTTTATTGTTGTTTTAATTCTTTATTTTTGTCCTCAAAACATTTACTTACAGTTTTAGATGATCTTGGGTGTTGAATGGACATGCTGAGGTTCTACCTCTGGGCAGGAAGACAGGTGTTAAGCAGCCTCCAACAGCTCATGCAGAAAATCACCCCCAGGTTAGTGCCACTGCAGCACAGTTGTGTGGCAGAGCAGAGCCACTGCTCCTCCACTCCAGAGCACTTGGAGCACCTGCTGTTCCTGCTGCTGGGTTGTTTTTATTGGGGGACAAACATGCTTTTACATGTTTCTATCTTTATTTTTTAATTTTTATTTTTATTATTTTTAATTTTTATTGCATTATAGGTTTGGGGGTACATGTGCAGAACGTGCAAGATAGTTGCATAGGTACACACATGGCAGTGTGTTTTGCTACCTTCCTCCCCTTCACCCACACTTGGCATTTCTCCCCAGGCTATCCCTCCCCAGTTCCCCCCCCACTGTCCCTCCCCTATTCCCCCCAATAGACCCCAGTGTGTAGTACCCCACTCCCTGTGTCCATGTGTTCTCATTTTTCTCACCCACCTATGAGTGAGAATATGTGGTATTTCCTTTTCTGTTCTTGTGTCAGTTTGCTGAGAATGATGTTCTCCAGATTCATC
Source organism: Saguinus oedipus (assembly GCA_031835075.1). NCBI lineage: Eukaryota > Metazoa > Chordata > Mammalia > Primates > Cebidae > Saguinus > Saguinus oedipus. The sequence continues at coordinate 131,005,260 of CM063180.1, forward strand.
CATGTCCTTACAAAGGACACAAACTCATCATTTTTGATTGCTGCATAATATTCCATGGTGTATATGTGCCACATTTTCCCAGTCCAGTCTATCATCGTTGGGCATTTGGGTTGGTTCCAGTTCTTTGCTATTGTAAACAGTGCTGCAATGAACATTCGTGTGCATGTGTCCTTATAGTAGCACGATTTATAGTCCTTTGGATATATACCCAGTAATGGGATTGCTGGGTCAAATGGAATTTCTATTTCTAGGTCCTTGAGGAATCGCCACACTGTCTTCCATAATGATTGAACTAATTTACACTCCCACCAACAGTGTAAGAGTGTTCCTATTTCTCCACATCCTCTCCAGCATCTGCTGTCTCCAGATTTTTTAATGATCGCCATTCTAACTGGCGTGAGATGGTATCTCAATGTGGTTTTGATTTGCATCTCTCTAATGACCAGTGATGATGAGCATTTTTTCATGTGTTTGTTGGCCTCATGTATGCCTTCTTTTGTAAAGTGTCTGTTCATATCCTTTGCCCATTTTTGAATGGGCTTGTTTGTTTTTTTCCTGTAAATCTGTTTGAGTTCTTTGTAAATTCTGGATATCAGCCCTTTGTCCGATGTGTAAACTGCAAAGATTTTTTCCCATTCTGATGGTTGCCGATTCACTCTAGTGACTGTTTCTTTTGCCGTGCAGAAGCTGTGGAGTTTGATTAGGTCCCATTTGTGTATTTTGGCTTTTGTTGCCAATGCTTTTGGTGTTTTGGTCATGAAGTCCTTGCCTACTCCTATGTCCTGAATGGTTTTGCCTAGATTTTCTTCTAGGGTTTTTATGGTGTCAGGTCTTACGTTTAAGTCTTTAATCCATCTGGAGTTAATTTTAGTGTAAGGTGTCAGGAAGGGGTCCAGTTTCTGCTTTCTGCACATGGCTAGCCAGTTTTCCCAACACCATTTATTAAACAGGGAATCCTTTCCCCATTGCTTGTTTTTGTCTGGTTTATCAAAGATAATATGGTTGTAGATATGTTGTGTTGCCTCCGATGCTTCTGTTCTGTTCTATTGGTCTATATCTCTGTTTTGGTACCAGTACCATGCTGTTTTGATTACTGACAAGTTTCTATCTTTAAAAAGACTTAGGAACTCACAAAACAACTTCCCTGATGTGTCCTGTACCCCTCCAGCTACCAGTACTTCCCTGAATAACCTAGTAATAAAATGCCACTATTTTCAACTCCTCCCTATTTCCTCTTAAAATCTCCCATCTGACTTTGGTTCTTACCACTGCATGGACGAATTACCTGTCCACATCACAAATGACCTCCTTCCCCCCATATCCAGAGGTCAGTTCCCACACAAGTTCGCTGAAGGAGTGCAGAAAATGACACCCCAAAATATACCACTTTGGACTTCAAACTTCCCCAGTCACCTGAGGAACAGCAAATTCAGGGAGGACCTTTCTCAGTTTTTCTTATCTACTAAACAGCTCCTCCAGAGGAGATACAATTGTCATGAATCCCCTCCCCAGAACCACATCAACCAGGGACTGCTGCCTCATATCAGAGGGGAGGATATTGGAGGCTGCACCCAGACAGGGTTTGTCTCAGGCTGTCTCCTGCCCTGCTAAGGGCCCATTCACCTGCCCCAGAAATCATTTATTCTCCCCTAATTTGCCTATGTCCACTCTCCCTCTCTCCTATGTAGAGGGTATTTAAGCTTCTAGATGCCTCTGGGTTTGGAGGTATTCATTTTTCTTTCACATGATACTCCCATGAATGTAATACATGTGTATACTTTTACTCTTGTTAATCTGTCTTAAGTCAGTTTAATTTGTAGCCTGGCCAAGGAACTACAAGAGTGGAAGGAGGCCATTTTCACCCCTCCAGGTCCAGCGCCTGCTGGCAGCACCTTTTGGACCACCTTCTTTTATTTTATTTTACTGGTTTTCTTTTTTTTTTTTTTTTTTTTTTTTGAGACAGAGTCCCACTCTGTCATGCAGGCTGGAAGGCTAGAGTGCAGTGGCGCAATCTCAGCTCACTGCAATCTCCGCCTCTTGGGTTGAAGCACTTCTGCCTCAGCCTCCTGGGCAGCTGTGACTACAGGCACAAGTCACCACACCCAGCTAATTTTGACCACGTTCTTCATTGAGCGTCCAGGTTACTCTTCTGTCCATCTCAGGGACCACTCATTTCCTTTATCCTATCCTGGCTGCCTCTCCAGCCCAGGGCTCAAGCATCAATTTCTGTCTTTTCGAAGAAGGCCTCATTCATCTTCATAGCTTTAAGGAAAGTCTATGCTCTGAAGACTTCCAAATTTGTGTGTCAGCCTCTGAGCTTCAGGATTTTACACCAAACTCCCCCTGGACTTCACCTCTCACATGCCTAATGGGTCATCAAAACCAGCAACTTAATTCACCTCTTCCACCCCTTTCTCCCTGGGCTTCCTGATCTTGGTGCACGGAACAATTGTTCACCCTGACATTCAGGCTCTGAAGCTTGCAGCGATCCTTGTTTTTTTCTTCCTCCATAGTTCACAGCCAATCCCTGCATCAACAAACAGCTCTGGTTTCAGGTGCATCACATCTGACCACTTCTCCCTTCCCTCAGGGGTCCCGGCTCAGTCAGTGCTATCATCCTCTCCTACCTGGACTGCAAGTGGACTCTTACTTGGCCTCCCTGCTTCCACTTTGGGTCAGAGACAGATCATGTGTCATCAGACAAATCATGAGTCCAGAGTGATCTTTTTAGACACAGGTTGGATTACTTCACTCACTAGCTCTGCACTGTGCTAGGATAAAACCCACATTTCTTACTGTGACACTGGCTGGCTGCCGTAGAGTCCTCCAGCCTGACCCCTGGCCTTGCTGGGGTTCCGGGGTCACACTGAACCTTGTTGAGCCCCAGGTCCTTTGCACCTGCTTCTCCTTCCCTGGAACTGTCTTCCCCCAGATGTTGGCTTGCTCCTTGCAGAGTGCTCTTCCTGTAGACCTTCATGCGCAAACCATTCTCCATATTCCATTTCTCCTCCCCTGTATCATGATCCCTGCTTAGTCACTTGCTGTAGAGCATGCTTTCCTTTCTTTGAGATCACGGTGTGTGTTGGTTGGCGTGACTATCATTTATCGCCACTGCCAGGATGTAGGCTTCACTCAGGGATCTCATCTTGTTCATTTTTCGTATCCCTAGTAGGTGCTCTCCCAAATTTAGATGGAATGAATTAATGTGGGGCAGGAGTTGTTCAGAATATTATTTAAGATGTAAGAAACTCTTGGCTCTCCACCCGCTTCCTCTCTCAGTTTGCAGTGGAAGGTGGTTGCAAGGCAAAGATGGGACAGATTTGTAATTTGGTAATCACTGTGTCGGTGTGGCTCATGGTGGCATCATGATCACGTGCAGATTAACAAATCAAGGTCAAAAGAAACTCCTTTGCATGCAGAGAATACAGGAAGACAGAAATACATATAATGTTATAGTACTGTCACCAATTTGGTTACAATGCTTTAAGGTTTTGACACCTATTTTTAAGTGATTTTCTTGCTACATCTTTTTCTTTTTGAATGAGCCATCACTTAGTATAGTTGGTACAATGGGCATCCCTTAAATACTTAGTAAGGTGATAATCCAAACCAGATGCTGTATAGCCTGTGCTGGTGGAAGTCCCAAAGTACTTACCTGAAAACTTTGGGTTACATTAGGAATTCAGAACTTTTCAGAATTTAAGAAGCTAATACAGATTGCTTTTATTATGTATTTGATAACACCCCCAGTAGTGTCTGAGGCACCATCCCATAAACCCATTGTAATTTATGCAAAAAAAATATGTGCACTAAGTAGAATCAATAAAATTACCAGTGGATTCATATCAGTTCCTGCGATTTTTGTCACTGAAGAAGTTCAGGGCAGAAAAGATTTTGTTTCCAAATGAGATTTAAGGAGCTTTATTGGATGAAACCACTGAAACATTGAGAAATATACACACTGAAATAAAATGAACAGGAACCATCAGGAAAGATGCAAGGGAGGTGGGCTGACATCAGCTGAAAGGGGAGGTCAGAGAGAACCCAGGGAGCTAGAGCTTCATGAAAGAGATACAGCTGGAGTTGCACTTTAGTTGAAGGACTCCTCTGCAAAAGGCTGAATCCTCCCAGCCTGGATCCAAATTCTCTTTCCTATTACATTTCAGCTGCCAAAATAACTCTTTGAATTTGGTGCTTAGAAGGATTTAGAGATACTAAAAATTGCAGCATTTCCTACAGAGCTATTTGTAAGAGGAAAGCAAGGGAGGTAGAGAAGTGGGTTGTTGAGAATAATAGGGTGAACTTGAAAGAGGAAAAGATGAGGATTAAAATAGGGGCAATCTTCCTCATATTGAAATTTCTCAAATTCAGTATTCTCTAAGGAGTCGCACTCTAATTTTTCTCAAGGGGGAGAAAATTAAACTTTTCAAATCATACACATGCACAGACAGGCACACCTATGTTTTACATGGAGGAGTGGCTGAGGAATTAGAGCCCCACTCAGCAGGTAGTCTCTTTGGCCTCCTCATTAACTTTAATCAGCCCCTTTGCAGCCATTCTAACTTAAGAAAAATAGTAAACCTCTGAAACAGCCTTTAAAAAGATGAGTGTAAACCTCTTCAGTCTAGCTTTTGAACACCATGGTGTCCATTGAAAACCCTGTTATTATGTTAGCTGGTAACCAAGGATGGAGGCCACTTCTCTTGTAGTAACTGTATAAAGGTTTTTATACTTAGGATTGTGTTTGGAAGCTGTGATCCATTTTCTTTCTATTTATTTAGTTTTGAGGTGGATTCTCACTCTGTCCCCCAGGCTGGAGTGCTGTGGCACAATCTTGACTCATTGCAACCTCCGCCTCCCAGGTTCAAGCAGCCTCCTGAGTACCTGGGACCACAGGCATGCGCCAGTGTAAAAAGAGAATACTTACACTTTTTTATACTGTTAGTTGAGATGGGGTATCACCATGTTGGCCAGGCAGGTCTCAAACTTCTGACCTCGAGTGATCCACCTGCCTTGACCTCCTAAAGTGCTGGTATTACAGGAGTGAGCCACCGTGCCTGACCAATGTATTAATCATTTGGTTCGAGCTCGCTTATAATAAAATAACTCTTACAACAGAGATTCATTGTTTCTTCATGTTTCTGCAAGCTGCATTTAAGTATTGCAAAGTCTAAAAATGGGATAAAAATATGTTGACAGGCTTTAATTTCTACCTTCCTGGGACTTGGTTCTAGAGCTGTAGTTTTGACCAGCACTAAGTATGTCTCATCTTTTTTCCCCCCTGATAAATATTCAATATTTGAGGAAATAATCACATCTCCCTTTAGCATTCTTTCTGCAAGGTTAAAGAATACTGAATCCAGCTTTGGGGGCCATTGTTAAACTTTGCTTTTTCAGAACTTAGAAACATTTTAAAGTCTTGCAAAGTAGCCTTTGGCACTACTGTGTGAATAGATGTGCTCCCTAACTCTAGGACATGATGATGTTTCGTATACGTCTCCATCTGAGTAAGGATGGGAAGAGGGTTTGCCCGGTGCTGGATGGTTCTCATTTGCAATGCAATACCAAAATGTCAACATTTGAAAATTATATGGTAGAAACGTGGACTTTCTTATGAATGCCAAGAACCTACTTGCTTCTCCTGTTGTCTAAATAACCAGAGAGAATACGTACACTTGCTATTTGCTGAAAACTGACTTATGTAGTGATATGGTTTGACTGTGTCCCCACCCAAATCTCATATTGATTTGTAGCTCCGATATTCCCACATGTTTTGGAAGGGACTGGGCAGGAGGTTGGTGAATCATGGAGGTGGGTCTTTCCCGTGCTGTTCTCATGATAGTGAATAAGTCTCACAAGGTCTGATGATTTTATAAGGGGCAATTTTTCTGCATAAGTTCTCTCTTCCCTGCCACCATGGAAGATATGCCTTTTGCCTTCTGCCTTGATGGGGTGAGGCCTCCCCAGTTATGTGGAACTGTGAGTTCATGAAGCATGTTTTTCTTTATAATTACCGAGTCTCGATTATGTCTTTATCAGCAGCATGAGAACAGACTAATATATTAGCTAAGTCAGATCCTAAGTCCAGAAATTCCCTAGTTCCCCATCCCTTCCCAAAACAGCTCCCTGGAGCTATCTGTTTATAGGAGTTTGCTTCTGACCACAGCCATGGTTTTGAAGGAATGGCTTTATCGAGTTATTGTTTGCATAGCACATTTAAGAGTACAATTCAGTGAATTTTAGCATGTTTACAGAGTTGTGCAACCATCACCAAAATCTAATTTTTTTTTTATTATTTTTTTTGAGACGGAGTTTCGCTCTTGTTACCCAGGCTGGAGTGCAATGGCGCGATCTCGGCTCACCACAACCTCCGCCTCCTGGGTTCAGGCAATTCTCCTGCCTCAGCCTCCTGAGTAGCTGGGATTACAGGCATGCGCCACCATGCCCAGCTAATTTTTTTGTATTTTTAGTAGAGACGGGGTTTCACCATGTTGACCAGGATGGTCTCGATCTCTTGACCTCGTGATCCACCCACCTTGGCCTCCCAAAGTGCTGGGATTACAGGCGTGAGCCACTGCGTGCGACCTAATTTTATAACATTCACTGCATTTTAAAAGGAAACGTCATCCCATTTCGTAAGTTTATTTTGAAAGTGGATCTTCTTGGAAAAGTAACTTATCCCTCTTCTTTACAGAGAAAGACATCAAAACTCGGAGAGATTGAGACGGCCTTTGTTCTTTATTGCACAGGGCATAGCGTACATCAGCTGAGAAAGCTCACTTACCATGCATAGTCTGGTATAAAGCAGCATACAAATGTTAAATTAGTGTTAGATTATTTTTTTCTACGCTGAGGGTCTCTCCTCTCCCACCTCTCCCAGCCTCATCAATAATTGGGTCTGAATTCTTTTATTCATTATTTAAAATTTCAAACTATTTTGATATTGTCTAGCTAAAATTGCTAATGCCCTTTTTAAGCTTTACTTACAGGGATTTAGCTGTTTGGCAATAGAATCTTTTCTGCTGTACATGGGATTTCTCTTGGAGGAAATGATTTTTTTCCTATAAGTGAGTGTCGAGGGGAAAGCACAAAATATCAGGCATAAAGCTTGTGTTGGGGCCTTGTGATTTTAGTTCCATATGCAGAAACCCGTCCCCCACAACAAAGAACTTTCCAAGCATTCTATAAACTTGTCCAAAATGACTCTACTGTGTAATGAATTCGGAGAAAACTAAGTTTCTGACCCATTTTCTGGCATCCTAAGGGTATCTAAGAACAAAGCACCCAGTAATGACACCCCAGCCCCCAGCTCCCACCCCCATGCCAAGCCGTCTCCCACTTGTCACCTGCAGATCATGGTGCAACTCGCCACTCCAAGAAGATCCGCATGCTAAATACGCTTATGAAATGGAACGAGGTTTCCTAGGGCAGCATGACCAGCTAAATTTGTTTTGTTTTGATTTGTATTTTTAGTAGAGACAGGGTTTCACCATGTTGGCCAGGCTGGTCTTGAACTCCTGATCTCAGGTGATCTGCCTGCTTCAGCCTCCCAAAGTGCTGGGATTACAGGCATGAGCCACTGCGCCCAGCCTTAAATAATAACACTTCTTAGAGAAAGTAGAGCCTGAACAGTCAGCCACATTTTCTTCCCCTGTATCTCTTCTTCTTTATTTATTTATTTATTTAGAGGCAACATCTAGCTTTGTTGCTCAGGCTAGAGTGCAGTGGCATGATCTCAGCTCGTGGCAACCTCCACCTCCTGGGTTCAAGCAATTCTCCTGCCTCAGCCTCCCTAGTAGCTGGGATTACAGGTGCCTGCCACCACAGCCAGCTAATTTTTATATTAAGACAGGGTTTCACCGTGTTGGCCAAGCTGGTCTTAAACTCCTGACCTCATGGTCCACCCACCTTGGATTACAAGTGCTGGGATTATAGGCACTTGCTTGGGATTACAAGTGTGAGCCACCATGCCCGGCCTTCTTTTTCACTTTTACATATTCTTAAGGACTAGGAAAAATTTGGGTCACACTGGCTCTTACATTCAAAGCAATAAACAGGAATTAATATATTTCCTTGCCATTTATTTTATAAATTTTATTTCTCTGTGTGTGTGTGTGAGAGAGAGTTTTAAAGAAGAATTTCTGGTGCGTTTTCTGTTCGTATTTGTATCTACTGCTTACCTCAGTGGCTTGTTCCAACATGATTGTTAGGTCTAAAAGTAATTTGTAAGCAGAGCATCGCTGACTAGTGCTGTCACGATGGAGCCAGTGTGTCCCACAGCTTTGCTTTTCACGCTCAAGTGTGCGTGTGGATCATCTGAAAATCTTGCGAAAATGCAGATTCCATTCAGTGGGTCTGGGGTGGGGCCTGGGATTCTGCATTTCTAACAAGCCCCAGAGAGATGCGGATGCTGCATCTGTGAGCTGTGCTTTAAGTAGCAAGTTCTTATAGGGCCTACGGGGTGATGAACCAGACAGGACTAAGCAATGCAAGGTTCCCCAAAGAAGAGCACTTCCTGTGCCTCCGTTCATGAGGATCAGGACACACTGCCCATCACAGTTGGCTTGTGGGAATGTATTCTGGGAGCAAAGACCTGCTTGGAGAAAAATGTCCTCTTCGCTACATTTGGCCAGCATTTAAATTGATTCAGCATGGGATTGTACAGAGAGCAGGAAATGCATATGACCTTGGGCAGTGTTGAAACCTGGATATCTTCCATGAAGCTGACTGTTGGCAGCTTACCCCCTCCTGCTGTTTCCTCCTCCCTGGACACTGAGGGTTTACAAACTTGGAAAGGTGTGGAGGATCTCAGGAAGTTGCTGCCACATTTCTCTCTCTTACAGACACTAAGATTCCCTTCTAGTAATAGAAAGTGGGCGGAAGGTTCTGGAAAGTCAGAAATGAAGGACCTTCTTTAAAAACAAACGTTTACAGCACCCTATTAAAGATTCAAATTTCGTTGATTATAAATATGTGGTTATCTGGTGTAATGTGCTAAGGGTGAATGTGCACCTGTGTTTAAAGGTATTTTTGTTTTGACATTTCCTATTTCCATGATTTCAAATTACATCAGACTTAAGTCCTGGCAAAAGTATACATGACTTTTATCTTTCCATTGATGGAAAAATAAAGGAAAATGTTTCAAAGACCTTTCCAAAAAGATTTGATCTCATTGTTAATATCTTTAGCTACACAATTCAGAAAATTGCAGATTTCCTTATGATCAGTCTACTTGATTATTTAGGATATTTTCTGTCATCCTGGAAGATGTAGAATATATGTCTGATACAGTGATTGTTAGTTTTGAACAAATAAGAACATGCTCTGTGACACATGCAGACCTCATGAGCTGAACTGATGCTTTAATTACCACATGACACATTTGTTCCCAAAGCTGTTGGGTCAGATACCATTTTCTGGATATAACCAAGTCATAAATAATGGCATCTTATTGGTCCCTACAATATGACCCTAGGATACTTTGACTGCTATGGAAACTGGCACTTAAAATAGAGTGAAATATAATTTTGAATTGCACATATAAGATTTCTTCATCATTTCTTATTATTAGCTGCAGAAATCATGTGTCCATAGACCTTTTTCAGTTGAATATCTTTTGTTATTTTAAAATGATTGACTGTGTTAGTCAGTTTGACTATTTCTGCCAAGGCAAAAGGAAGAGGTAATTCACACACACACACACACACACACACACACACACACACACACACTGTTCCTCTCCCTCTCCCTCTCCCCCTCCCTCTCCCCTTCCCCTCCCTCTCCCTCTCCCCCTCCCTCTCCCCTCCCCCTCCCCCCTCTCTCCCCTCTCATCCCCCGACTGGTGATGCCATTTCTGTGTAACGACGCAGACTACTAGAGATCATTGTCTTTCCTTAGACTTTACAGCTGATGTGGTAGCTCGTGCCTATAATCCCAGCACTTTGGGAGGCCCAGGCAGGCAGATCACTTGAGGCCCAGAGTTCGAGATCAATCTTGTCAACATGGTAAAACCCCCTCTCTACTACAAATACAAAAATTAGTTGGGCATGGTGGTGCATGCCTGTAATCCCAGTTACTTGGGATGCTGAGGCATGAGAATTGCTTGAACCTGGGAAGCAGAGGCTGCAGTGAGCTGAAATCGTACGACTACACTTTAGCCTGGGTGACAGAGCAAAATTCTGTCTCAAAAAAAAAAATAAAGGAAAAGAAAAGGAAATTGTGAGTAATAAAATCAGAACTATCATGTGTGCCTCCATAAAGTGGGAGAAGAACGTCTCCTGCTGTTCCTCATTTCAGGACAGCTGCCAGAATGCATGGATTGAGAATGGGTTCTAAGCCACAGATGATTTCCGTGGCCTTATTCTTGAACTGTTTGTAATTGGTGAGAAAGCAGTGAGCACCGCAGATGCAGCATTTGCTACCTAAGGACACTCAGTGTCATCCAGGTGCTAGGTGACCTGACTCTATGCCATCCTTGCACCAGCGGAGGATTGGGTGATGCTTTTCCCCTAGAAAACTCTCATGCAGCCTCCTGGAGCACTGGTGCATTCATTATCAGTGTGCTTGGTTGGAATAACAAGACCGGAGGGCTTGAAGGAAAGCTGGCTCCACGAGGAACCCGGGCTCATTCCTGGCCTCATGCATGTGAATTCTTAAACACCATTTTGCACATATTCACTGCACACTAAACTCTACCTCTGCCTAAGTTGTATGGTTGTCTACTTTGATGAAAGAAAACGTGCTTAACAGAGAACTTCCTCATGGAGCAAAGCAGGAATGGAAATTTGCAGACTATAAGAAAAATGAAGTACATGTTAATCCAAGAAATACAAACTCAGGTGGATGAACTGCAGAGGCCGTCAGTCAGGGGGAAATAAGAATTACCCCCAGTTGATCTGTTTTATAAACACAGAGAACAACATGGAAGGAATGCATTGTGTCAAATACTTAAAAAAATAATGAAAACTTAGCCTCCATCTCTTGAATTTCTCAATGAAATTATTCAGTGAGATTTATGAGCGATTGTTTAATGCATTTTAGTTCAGGGAAATCAAATAGGAGTGTGTGGCTGTGATTGTATTTATTGCAACTGTGAGTTGCTTGTTCATTGAGATTGCTATAAAGTCGGCTGGAGTATGGATTGACTTTTCAGCCCTAGACACACCTGTCCAGGGAATAACATCACTAATAATAATAGTACCTGGAGGTGGCATGAACTTATTGATTTATTTTTACTTCTGCCTGAGGCCAAACCAAAATGTCCTGCAGTAGTCATGACTCAAATGTACTTCACTGGAAATCAAGTGAAGCCATGCAAAGAACATGAAATCCTCACGCTTGCTGCTGTTGACAGAATCCCATTTCATGCCAGGCAGGACCTAGCCGGCAGGCCTATCTATGTTGCTGATAATTGGCTTCCCTGAAAGTCAGGAGCAGGTGAGTACCTGTAGACACACCACTGGTTTAAGAGTTTTTGTTTCTATAACCTCCTTTGATGTCCGGGTCTTCCCAGAGTTGGCTGGGAAAACTGGGAAGCAACTGGATTGCTGTCCAAAGTGCTAAAGGATCTATTGGGATACCATGTAGGAACAGTCCTGTCATGTTGTAATCATTAACAGAACTGATCCAAAAGGAAGAAAGAGGGAAAGGCAAGAGGGTGGAAAGCTGTGAGAAAGGGAGGGAAAAAGAGGAAAGAAAAGACAGGAGAGGAGGGAAGAATGTGTATTCTCTGGATAGCACCCCCTGTTCTGGAGGTAGCATTCCAGAACGAGTTCAAGATCTCCCAGCTGGTGGACCTTTCTCTCACTTCCTGTGGAGGTCGTCAGTCTTTCTTAAATATGATCAATATTAATACAAATTGTGCTTCCAGTTTGACTATCAGCATGCACCAAATAAGTCACTTCATAGATTAAAATACTATGTCTCAGGAGGCTTCAATAATGGCATCTACCCACACGGTCCTGAAGGCCTGTGGGAGATTGTATTTCTCTCTCACTATTGTTGACTGCCTTGCTCCAGAGAGAGGAATTGGCCACATGACTTGCCCTGGCCAGTGAAATGTAGGAGAAAGCAACGAGCGTTAGGAGCCACTTGTGGCTGTGTCTCCCTTGTTCTGCTGTTAGATCAGCATATGTTTCAGGTAGAGGCTGCGCTGTCAGCCTGAGTCCCAGAAGGAAGAAGAAAGACACAGAGCAGGGCACCCACGGTGGATGCTTGGCAAGAGCCAGGAGCAAACCTCTCTGCTCCTCGATCTCTGGGGTTCTGCAACCAATTGTTGTGACATCGTAATTCAGCCCAGCCTGACTGATAACAGACACCTTCAGTGCTGGGATCTTCCGTGTATATTTATTTAAAATGATGTTATCTTGTCACGTTGTTCCAAAAATGTTTAAATGCTGCTTTCGAAATACATCCAACTCAGTGGAATTAAAATGCATAAACTACATAACTCAACATTTTTGAGTAAAAGAAAATGAAGGAAGAGAAATCCATCAAGGCCAAGGCTGATACCGTTTGATCCAGTAAGTGTGTGAAGTGTCTGCCCAAGGCCAGCCACAGTGCCATTGTGAAGAGGGAACACGTTGTTCACAGCCTAAATATACCTGACTGTGCTCATCTCCAGCAAGCTCCGCACACAGTGAGTAATAGCAGAGCGAGAATTAAAGTGGGCTACTTTATCAGTAGCTGAACAGGTACATAGCAGCCCTTTCAATAAAATTCGGGATTAGGATACATCACTTAGGTCTGCAGACTTAGGAGGGTGTCCTACCTCCTCCTGTTCCTTCTCAGCCCCCAAGTCTAAATTTTGATTCAAGCAAACCTCAAAGAACCTGCAAGATGAGAAAGATAGCTGGTCTGAGGAGCAGGCTCCGGCTAAGCTGACACACCCAGCTGTGCGTTCAGACAGTGCTGCAAAGCAGATTCTCACCAGAGCCTGCCTCTCTGCTTCCTGCATGGGAACAGGAAGCCTGCCAGAGCTGACGGCTTTGCATGTGAGCCTCAGCAACCCAAGGCACTACTGTTGATGTGGTCCTGAGTGGGAGTCTAGAGGTAAGGACGTGGTGTGGAGAGCCAGAGATGATGACTCAATGGCAAGGTGGAAATACTTCCCATGCTCATACAAACTGTAAACCCAAGTGGATGTACTTTTCTTCATTGAAAACAAAAAGAATAATTGGCTGGGTGAGGTGACTCATGCCTGTAATCCTAGCACTCTGAGAGGCTGAGGCAGTCAGACTGCTTGAGTCCAGGAGTTTGAGACCAGCCTGAGCCACATAGTGGAACCCTGTCTCTACAAAAAATTCAGATTAGCTGGGCATGGTGGCATGCTTCTGCAGTCCCAGCTACTTGGGAGGCTGAGATAGGAGGATCACCTGAACCCAAGAGGTCAAGGCTGTAGTGAGTCCTGATGGCACCACTGTACTCCAGCCTGGGTGGCAGAGTGAGACCTTGTCTCTAAAAACAAAACAATACAATACAATAATCTCAGCCACCTGTCACCAGCTTAACTGCATTTCTCCAGGTCTAAGAAGCAAATTGTTTACATATTTTTATGTTTCTATAATATTTTTATAAATAATGGTATGCCATATTTTAATCAGGAGTAATTTTTCTCTCTAAAGTGGTCCATAAAACAGTGTTGCCTATTACAATCAATGATCTCTTAGATTTGATGAAATGTGGCAGAAGAACATTTACCATGGCAAAAATAGCACCTTGCATCAGGGGAGAAAGGGTTCTATCCTGAATAGTCCGTGCTGGATCTAAGGAGAGGCCTTAGCAAGCCCCCAACGCTCTGGTGTGTCTGGCATCCAGTCTTTGGAGTACAGTCAAAAAAGGAAATCCAAAGCTGGTCCACTTCAGAAGAGGCAACGCAGACACCTGCAGTCCCCGACATCAGTGATTCCAGATGGGTTGGAATTCTTTTATCATTTTTACTAAACCCAAAGGCTGCAGCTCAAAATGGCCAGAGCCACTTAGTGAGTGATTTGTAGAAGCAGGTGCTACGCTTGGCCCTTCAATCCCCGGAAAGCAAGATGGAATGGTGAAACCAGATGCCGCCAAATAGCCAGGCAGTGGGGTGTCCTAGTGGGAAAGGGGAGTAGAAGGATTTGAGATTAAGCAGGCACTGAACACCTAGGGGGCTGTCCTTAGAATCCCAGTCTCTTTATGTTGAAAATCATGGTCTGTTAGAAAGACCTGCTTCCTAAAGCAAAGGGCAAGGTGAACCTAACATCCCATGGCATTACAATGTCTAATGCTGGGTTGATTATGCGTATGTGCATGTATTTTCTATCCTGCATGCTAAGCATTGGAAGTAGAACTTGCAGACAGCCATGCTGAGGGGCGGGTTCAGTTGGCCCTTTCTTAGGAAGTTCAAAAATGCAAGGAGGCTGTGTTCATGAATAGAGGGCTCCTTCATCTTAGCAGGGAGGATCTGAAGGAGTAACCCTGGTTGCGTCTTTGCATCTCACCCTCATGATTCTCATTTAGTCATCAGTAGATCCCTTTAAATAGCAAGTATGGGATACAAAAGGATAGTACTCGACAGTGAATACTAACTCAGTCATGCTATGGTTTAAATATTACCAAACACAGAGGACTCAGTAAGTGCTTTTCAGATCTGTGAACGTGCTTGTCTACAGTCATTTTCTAGCTGGGTGAGCAGCTGGGTGACCTTGAGCTAGTTAAGCAATCTCTCTGTTAGTTTCTTCATATGTGTAACATAGAATAACAATAGAATAACTGAGGATTTTGAGGAAGTTTAAATGAATGGGAATTGGTGTTTGCTGCTGCTGATGATGATAGGTGTTATTAAACCATTGCTCCCTCTCTGTGGCCAGCCTTCCCTCCTTGGAGCTCTTATTCAATCTTTTAACTCTGTGCCCTTTTCAGAGCTTTCCTTCTGCTTTCTGGATCACAGCACTAGGCATGTGGATCTCACTTTAGATCAGTGCTTTGAGAGGTAGGAGAACAACTGTAGCCATAGTGGTTGGTCTTTGATGCCAATGAGCAGCCGACCATCTGCCTAGTTGTTGATCTGAGTCATTGAGGGCCAGATTGAAAGAGCAGAGGGTTCCTGAGTCCCAGATGTGGCAGGACGTTGTGTGTGCCCACAAGCCAGGTTGCATGGCTGACAGCAGCAGCCAAGTGCTTCATCAGTTTATGAGGCAGCAAGGGTTCGTGGAGATGTCAGGGTCCCAATTGTCAGTGTTCGGAGGCATGGTTTCTGTAAGCTTGTTGTGTAGCAGCCATGAAAGATCTGTATTTGAGGACACTGGTGTCATTTTCACCTGCATAGCTATACTTGCTCTGATTATTGACATTGTACTTCAGGGCTGTGGGTCTTCCAGGGCTAGGTCAGAAGCCTGCTGATTGACCCAAAGTGTAGATGATGGAAGCTGCGGAGCAGGGCTGAGGGTGAGAAGAGAAGGAGCCCATGAACGACAAACTCAGAGTATACTCTGATTCCCTGAGAAGGCTGGTCCAGGACCTGCTGAGTCAAAGTCTGAGGTCCTGGTGAAGGCAGACCATCCCGCATGGTGGAGGGTCCATGAGCTTCTGATGAAGGGAGATCATCCCGTTCCTATAAACCCTAAAATGTCCACTCATTGGGGTAACTGTCGATTTTTATGCTGGCTCCATAATGTGAGTGCCTGGCATATTTCCAGTTACGTCATAGGAACTCCTGAGATGGGATGAAGAGGGTGAGGGTGATGGCATCCCTTGATGGTCCTCTGCCAACCACAGCAGGTACCTGCAGTCCCTGTGATTGCTCAGGGACACTCCTCACACCCATTAGAGAACAGTTGACTACAGCATCTGCTCCACATCCTCTCTCCAGATGAACTCAGAGCTGTTCATTCAACAAACATGCATGGAGCACCTGAGCCATTCTTCTAAGGTTGTTGACATTCACAGTCCTCATTCATGGTTGCTCCATCCTTACCGCACCTGTTACCATCACTGATCACATACACATTTCTGTCTTTGAGTCTCTCATGCACATGTGTACAAGCAAATCACATCAGAGTACGAATTTTCTCATTAATTTGTGAAACATGCAAATTTATTGAAATCGTATTTCTGTCCTCTTAGGAAAGAAAAAGAGAGGGAAAAAAAAAACCCTGAAGGCTTACTCCTGAGTAAGAGAATTGCTTTGTTACCAGGGGACAGGGGTGCTGCAAATTCATTAGAGGAAAGAGAATGTCAGCCCTCATGCCTTTGTCTCCCAAGGGGCTGGACTTTCCTCCAATAGGTGTGTAGAGAGTGTTTTTGGAAGATGGGTGTTTTTTGTTTGTTTTGATTTTTTGGTTTTTTTGAAACAGAGTCTCAATCTATCCCCCAGGCTGGAGTGCAGTGGTGCAATCTTGGTTCGCTGCCACCTCTGCCTCCCGGGTTCAAGCAATTCTCCTGCCTCAGTCTCCTGAGTAGCTAGAATTACAGGTGCCTGCCATTGCACCAAGCTAATTTTTGTATTTGCAGTAGAGACGGTGTTTCACCATGTTGACCAGGCTGATCTTGAACTCCCAACCTCGTGATCCACCCGCCTTGGCCTCTCAAAGTGCTGGGATTACAGGCATGAACCACCGCACCCAGCCTGGGTGTGTTTTATTTAGATGGTGCAGGTGTCGGAAGGGAAGAGGTACGATGGAAGTTGATAGGTGACTGTTGCTTGGTGGAAGCACGAATGAAGTGTAAAAGGTTAGCTACCCATTTTTTTCTCTCCCTGATCTCCCTATGATGTGAAGCACCCAAGAAAGTGTCCCTGTAACAAAAGCACGTTATTACATGGACCGTGATCAGAGAAATCACTTGCTGTTTAGAATTTCTCCTTATGCAGCATTCCACCAAATAAACAGATAGCTGGTTTCGCCAGAAAAATACAGATTTTTTTAAAAAATACTACTTGTTACCCAAATGTTTTCTGAGTATATTCTTTTATTTTATAGAAAACATTTATGTATTTTAAATTCTTGCTGTGGAAAATGTATACACACACCTACACATTCATTGTAAGAAATTCCAAAGTAAAAGTTTACCTGAAATTCTGTCATGCTGATGTTTATTTTTTAAGTAAAATTTTATTCTATTTTTTACTAAAAATAAAAAATTGGCTGGGCATGGTGGCTTATACGTGTAATCTCATTGGAAGACCAAGGCAGGAGGATTGCTTGAGGCCAGAAGATTGAGACCAATCTGGGAAACAGAGTGAGACCCTTTCTCCAACCAAACATTAACAAATTGGCTGGGTGTGGTGGTGTACTCCTGTACCTCCAGGAGTAGAAGACTGGGGTGAAGAAGACTGGGTGGGAGGATCACGTCACACAAGACCCATTCTCTAAAATAAAGGAGTAAATAAATAATAAAAATTAAAATAATAATTGTATATTTTTATGGGATACAATGTGATGTTTTAATGCATGTATACTTTGTAACATGATATATCAGCTTTAATATTTTGATGGACATCCTTTAGTTCATCTCCATTGTACATATGCTTTACTGTATGGAAGTTTGCATATCCTAAATGAAACCGTGACTTCTACTTGAATTATATCTATTGTAACATCCAGTGGGAGTGTTAGATGCCTAGAAGATATGGCCAACTAAATTACTAAGTGTATGAACAAGAAGCACATCTTGTCATCGTAAAAGTGATTGTGTTCTTATATATTTGTATTGTAGATGAGTTAGAAAATATGGAGAAGATAGAAAAGATGCTAACATGAGGTCAGGAGTTCAAGACCAGCCTGGCCAACATGGTGAAGCCCCATCTCTACTAAAAATACAAAAAAATTAGCTGGGAGTGGTGGTGGGTGCTTATAATCTCAGCTGCTCAGGAAGCTGAGCAGGAGAATTGCTTGAGCCTGGGAGGTGGAGGTTGCAGTGAGCCGAGATGGCATCATTGCACTTCAGCCTGGGCAACAGAGCAAGACTTCGTATCAAAAAAAAAAAAAAAAAAAAAAAAAAAAAAAAAAAAAAACGAAGAAGAAAAAGAAGAAAAAGAAAAGCTGCTAAGAGTATAATCCAGCTACCCTAGGAAGACTTTGTCTTAGTCCATCAGGGCTGCTATAAAAATGCCATAGATCTTCTGTGTAGCCAAACAGTGAGGGCTCCTGGAGTGTGGGGCCCCAGGCAAGGGGGAGAAGCTCTGCACCTTTACCCGTTACCTTGTCCTACCCATCTCTTCATCTGGTGTCCATCAGTATCCTCTGTGATATCCTTTATAATAAACAGCACACTGTTTATTATATGCACACTTAAAAGCATGATAATCCCCAAAAGGATAGCTTCTGAAGACCATGGCTTCCGAGGTCTGAAACTTGGAAGTCACTCAAGGGACCCTCCACCTCTCTTTCTCTTGCATTTTCTCCCCGATGCTGCCACAACCAGCTGAGAGGTGTAACAGTAACAGTAACAATTAACTGATCTAAAACATACCATAGACTGGGTAGCTTAAAAACAACACATTTATTTCTCAGAGTTCTGGAAGCTGGAAGTCCAGGATCAAGGTGCCAATAGATTTGGTGTCTACTGAGGACCAGCTTTCTTTCTTCTTTTCTTTTTTTGAGATGGAGTTTCATTTTGTGGCCCAGGCTGGAGTGCAGTGGCACGATCTTGGCTCACTACAACCTCTGCCTCCCAAGTTCAAGTGGTTCTCCTGCCTCAGCATCCCAAGTAGCTGGGATTACAGGCATCCACCAGCACACCTGACTAATTTCTTTTTTTGGTAGAAATGGGGTTTCACTGTGTTGGCTAGGCTGGTCTCAAACTCCTGACCTCAGGTGATCTGCCCACCTTGGCCTCCCAAAGCGCTGGGATTACAGGTGTGAGCCACCGCGCCTGGGAGGGCCACTTTTCTGATTCAAAGAGGGTGCCTTCTTACCATGTCCTCACATGGTAGAAATAACAAGGAGATATTTGAGCTCTTTTATCAGAGCAATAATCCCATGATGAGGTCTCCACCTCCACAGCCTGATCATCCTGGGAAAGGCCCCACCTTTTAATATCATCA
This sequence comes from Saguinus oedipus, assembly GCA_031835075.1. NCBI lineage: Eukaryota > Metazoa > Chordata > Mammalia > Primates > Cebidae > Saguinus > Saguinus oedipus. The sequence continues at coordinate 131,024,278 of CM063180.1, forward strand.
CGTTGGTGATTACATCTCGAGGTACAAATTTTGGGGGACACAGACATTTAGACCATAGCAGACTGACATTAATTTTGTGCTGTATTTTTCCCCTTAGGCCTATCTACTTATATATTTAAAAACTTAGGCCGGGTGTGGTGCCTCACACCTGTAATCTCAGCACTTTGGGAAGCTGAAGCTCATGGTTCATGAGGTCAGGAGTTCGAGACCACCCTGGCCCATATGCTGAAACCTAGTCTCTACTAAAAATACAAAAATTAGCGGGGCGTGTTGGTGCATGCACATAGTCCCTGCTACTTGGAAGGCTGAGGCAGGAGAATCGCTTGAACCCAGCAGGCGGAGGTTGCAGTGAGCCAAGATCACGCCGCTGCACTCCAGCCTGGGTGACAGAGTAAGACTCCATCTCACAAAACAAAAACAGAAACAAAAAAAACCCCATAAGTAGAAGGGTACAGTTGAGAGATGGTATAGCCAAGTGGGCAAGAGTGCATGCAGAGGGAGTAACTTTTGCAGAGACCCTGGACAGGAAGCTGTCGACTTGGAGAAAGGCAAGAGAACAAGCGTGGGAAAGAAGGTCACAGAAAGTGGAGGGCCAGGCCCTGGCACCTTACAGCATCCAGTACACTCGGACTTTTCCTCCAGAGAGAGAACATGACTGGAAGGTTTGAGTAGAGAAGGGGGGTGACCTGACTGAGGTTTGATGTGACTGCCCTGTCTGCTGCATGGGGACGAGGCCACAGGTGACCAAGGGCTGAAGCAGGGACACCCTTCAGGAGGCTGCTTCTCTCATTCAGCCAAGAAGTGGCTGAAGTTCATGCACACTAGGGAGGCGATGATCAGGTATGGAAAACAGGGTTCCAGGTCAGATGAGATGTGGGGGATGAGACACGAAGATGGTCAAGGATGACATCAGGATCTGGGCTTTGTATTGAGGTTGGGAAAACTGTGGGAGGAGCAGGTTTAAGGTTGAAGTTTTCTGATTTGCACATGTTGGGTTTGATGTCCTGGGAAGTTGAATAAATGAGTCTGGAGTTTGAGAGCAGGCTAGAGGTGGCTTCTCTTCTTAGGAGTCATCAGCAACTAGATGTTTACAGCTTTAAGATGGATGAGCTGAGGAAGGGAGTGAATATAGATAGAGGAGAGAGGAGCCCTGGGGAAAATACAGACCCATGAAGCTGTTGATAGTGTATTTACAAATGGCTTTGAAGAAAGACCCAGGGCACTCTCCCACCAGCAGTGGGTGGGAATCAGTGCCCTACTACACACTTGTCTGTTCTCTGTATTACTAATATTTTAATCATGACCACCTTGAAAGAAAAGCTTTTCTTGCTAAATTACTGTTTGAATTGTAATTTATTCGATTGTCAGGGTGAATTTTCATAAAGGTATTAGTCATTTGCATGACTTATAGTGAAGTGAATTATGTTCATTTTCCATAATTCTAAGTCAGACAGATTATGGTTTATTCTGACACTGTGGAACCATTGAACATTTTTAAAGAGCACAGCATGATGCAGATGGCTATTTGGGAATATTAATAGGAAAGTTCCTATCCTCACATTCTCTCTTTTTAATTCATTCATCAGTGATTCTGACTCCAGAGCTTCAGTTGTCTGAAAAGTTTGGAGAAACTTAGTTTTGGATAATTATTAGTCAAGTGCAAATGAATTAACTGGGTATTAATGGAATGAAACTACTGTCATTCTTGCTGGCTGGAATATGAAGTAACCACTTAGGGTCATCCATCAGCCTTGAATCAAGACACAGAGTACAGGAAGACAGATTTCCATCCTGTTGTTTGCCTTTTTTCTTAAAGCCAATTATCAATTCTTTTTTTTTTTGGAGACAGAGTCTTGCTCATCACAAGGCTGGAGTGCAGTGACGCAATCTCATCTCACTGCAACCTCTGCCTCCCAGGTTCAAGCAATTCTCCTGCCTCGGCCTCCTGAGTAGCTGTGACTACAGGCGTGCACCACCACGCCCAGCTAATTTTTGTGTTTTTAAGTAGAGACCGGGTTTCACCATGTTGGCCAGGATGGTCTCCATCTCTTGACCTTGTGATCCACCCACCTCGGCCTCTCAAAGTGCTGGGATTACAGGCATGATCCACTGTGCCTCGCCAATTATCAGTTTTTTATTTCACCCCTTCCTACAACAACATGGGATGCACTAGCATTACTCATCTCCAACCTTCTCAATATGTAGTCAGGGCAGTCACTGGTGATCATTGTCTTCAGGGAAGACGGTGTGACTTCCATGCTTAGAAGTCACTTCTAGCATCCTCTGATGTTCTCGGCAGGATATGACTCCTATTGTATTGTATTTTTCAATTGACAAAATTATATATATTTATTATGTACAACATGATGTGAAGTATGCATACATTGTGTAATGGCTCCGTGTAGCTAATTAATATACTGTATACCATAGCAACTATCAGTAATAACAATGTTTTGTGTTTTGAAAATCTCTGAGAGAGTAGACTTTGTGTTCTCACCGAAAGACTTTTTAAAAGCATAAAACATTAGGGGTTTACCTACTGGCTCTCACTGAATCCTCTGATGTGATTGGCTCAAAAATCGTGGAGTCGACAGTTCAGGGAGGCAGATTTTGGCTTTTGGAATTGCTTTTGGGATCTGGGATATATTCTAGAGAAACAGTCTCTCGAATAGCTGGAATCTGCAAAAAGTGAGGATCATTCAGTGGTGGCAACTGGGGTGACTGGGTTTGGTGAAACATCTCTCAAGCTTGGCTTTCAACTAAGCCGGCAGTGCCAACTCTGCTTCGTAGGCACAGCTTGTTTTAGAACAATGTGACTAATTTTCTTATACAGTTCTGAAAGCACTTCTCAAAAAGGAATTCCAAAAATATTTTGAACAGCAGCATTATTAGGATTAGCTGTATTCCATCCCAAGGTGACTCCTGTATAGGAAATGACGCTCACTTGGATGTGTATGTCTCCCTTGGCCTTTCAGAAGCAGTCTCAGAAGATTATGGTCACACTTCTGTACTTGCAGCTTTCCCATGGAATTAAAAACACTCACTAATTACGGGAAACTCTGCATTTAAAATCACTCTGGTAAGAGTCAAGCTAGAACTGCAAGATCATGTTACCCACTTTCTGTATGGAAGCATAATTCAGTGTTTCAAATCAGAATGGAGGTACTTCAAAGATTTTCCGTTTTAAGAAGGAAAAAAAAAGGATAACATTCATCAAAGCATTCCCAAGAGACAGTTTCAGCACTAAGGGAGCTCACATCCTTCTGGAAGCTTGACAGTCTTACCACGATGGTGAATGAGACAAGTTTTGCCATCACTTCGGGCTCATTGCTGTAAATATAACTTTTCTTTCTTCAGGTGAATGTCCTAGGAAGAAAAATATTGTTCCTTAAGGAAAAAAAAAGTAGTTAAAGTAGTTCATGAAAAAAAAAAAAAAAAAAAAACGATTTAAATTCATGATTCTGTCAGATTCCGTGGAAGGCCTCGGAGGCTGCCAGAAACAGCCCTTTCTCTGAGTACTTATTCCTCCCATACCCTGAGAACACAAATTCCTTTTACAAATGACTTTTCCTCAGACAACAATTGAATTCTAATGTGTTTATCTTGAACTTGCGTTATGGCTGGTAGCCTAAGTTGTATTTCAACAGCCTCTTAAAAGTGTCCATAATAGATGTAGAAAATCGAAGTGCCTCGCATCCAGTTGTTGTTCAGCTTTTGGTGCCTTAATTTGCATCGCCGGATCGGCGGTCATCCACAGAGTGCAGAAACAATCTTCACGTGCCGGTTAATTTATGGCATGGCAGAGCAGCTGCTTTTCAGACAACTTGTAAAGAAACTACTCCTTCTCATTTGTTTTCTGATCCAAGCTGCTGCACAAGAACTCTTGATCATTTACAAATGATGAAAGTGAGACTTATAAAAAGTGAGAGTAAATCTTCTATCTTATTTTACTGTTTGTTACTTGCCTTTGATTTATCATTTTGTGCTTTTTTTTTTGAGATGGAGTCTCGTTCTGTCACCCAGGCTGGAGTGCCATGCGTGATCTTGGCTCACTGCAACCTCCACCTCCCTGGTTCAAGCAACTCTCCTGTCCCAGACTCTGGAGTAGCTGGGATTATAGGCATGTGCTGCCACACCCAGCTAATTTTTGTATTTTTAATGGAGACAGGGTTTCACCATGTTGGCCAGGCTGGTCTTGAACTCATGACCTCAGGTGATCCACCCACCTTGGCTTCCCAAAGTGCTGCAATGAAAGGTGTGAGCCACCATGCCCAGCCTATCATTTTGTTTATATGAACTATAGGCCACCAACATCCATAAAGGGGAAATGTCTTCTGATGAATAGAGCTTCCTTTTCTTTTTTTGAAAGAATACTAAGAAGTAGCAATAGCTGAAGGCCAAGAGCTCTGTTGTCTTCTTTCCTCTTACATGTGGAAAGAATGAACAAGATTGAGAATCTGGTTACAGTGAAGAAGCATTGTTCATTAAACTTCCTCCAGCCCTAGGGAAGATAATCTGTCCCGTAGAATATACAGAATGCATAAAATTCAATGAACTTTGGATAGGGATCCCAGAAGCTTTGCTTGTGATCCAGGACCTACCATGAATTTCTTTGTTCCTGCCTTCTGATGATCTTAACCCATGTGATATGGTTTGGCTGGGTCCCCACCCAAATCTCATTATGAATTGTAGCTCCCCTAATCCCCACATGTTGTGGGCTGGACATGGTGGGAGGTAATTGAATCCTGAGAGCGGATTTTTCCCGTGCTGTTCTTGTGATAGTGAATAAGTCTCAGGAGAGCTGATGGTTTTGTGAAGGGGAGATTCCCTGCACACACTCTCTTGCCTGCCGCCATGTAAGATGAATCTTTGCTCCTCATTTGCCTTCCGCCATGATTTTGAGGCCTCCCCAGCCATGTGAAACTGTGAGTCCATTAAACCTCTTTTTCTTTTCTTTTTTTTTTTTTGAGATGGAGTTTCGCTCTTGTTACCCAGGCTGGAGTGCAATGGCGCGATCTCGGCTCACTGCAGCCTCTGCCTCCTGGGTTCAAGCAATTCTCCTGCCTCAGCCTCCTGAGTAGCTGGGATTACAGGCACGTGCAACTATGCCCAGCTAATTTTTTTGTATTTTTAGTAGAGATGGGTTTTCACCATGTTGACCAGGATGGTCTCGATCTCTTGACCTCGTGATCCACTCGCCTCAGCCTCCCAAACTGCTGGGATTACAGGCTTGAGCCACCGCGCCCGTCCTAAACCTCTTTTTCTTTATTAAACTACCCAGCCTCAAGTATGTCTTCACAGCAGTGTGAAAATGGACTCATATGTTGTCTAAGCTCTTGGTTTCCTCAACGGTAAACAAAAACTTTTTTTTGGACCAGTGATCTCCAACATTCCATTTGGCTTTAGTATTCAATGACTTCATGAAAATTTCTGTTAAATTTGCCCCATGTTCCATACAGCTCTAAACTGCCCCTGGCTAGAATGGAGACACGTTGCACAGGCACTCCCAGGAAGGGAAGGGCGTTCCCCACAGGCTCTGTCCAATTTGCGTAAACCTTTGTCTATGTTGAGAATATAATTTGATTTATAATAACTAGAAGGAAAAGCAGTACAAGGATATTCTGTGTCTTTATCAACAACAGAAACACTTCTGCCATCTTAAGTAAGTTAATTTCTCAGGATGCTTCACTGAGTATCTGGCATTGCACCAGCTGCTGTGTGGCACATTAATAGGCATAGAGGAAGCGAGACTATGAGCCTTTCAGGCCATGCAGACAATTATTTCTCTCTACCACTCCATCCTTTGCCTTTTGTTAAAATATTTGCAATGTCCTTGACATTGCCACATTCTCTCTCACACACACATACCTATGTAGAAACACACACCACAGGTTCTCTCCCCTTACCTTTTAGCTCCCTCCAAGAGGCAGATTTCTCTACCCACTGTGTCCTGTGCAGCCTGGGTTGTTTAGAGTCCCATAGGGCATGGGTTGGACAGCCACAGCCTGCAGGCTGAGCAGGCTGCCAGCTTGTTTTTATAAATCACGTATTGTGGATCACGTGGGAACACAGGTTCTATTTGTGTTCATGCTTTGTCTGTGGCTGGTACAACAACAGCAGAGTTCAGCTGTGTGGCAGAACCACGTGTTTCCTGCAGAGCTTACACTGTTTACTTTCTGGACCTTGACAGGTGAAAGGTAACAGCCCTGCTGTGGGGCGATGCCAGCATCATCTCTAAGGGCTGCTCTCAGGGGCGCCATTCCTGAAGTGTAGGAGATTCAGAGGCTCCCCTCCTCTAATTTGAGGCACCTTTTGTTTTTCCCTGTGGGGCCTGGCAACTGAGTACTTCTGTGGCTCAGCAGGCAGCAGGCAGGTGAGCGAGCTGAGGCCAGCTGCTGGGAGGCCTCCCTCTGGCCACACTTAGCCTTTGAAGGAATGCACTCTGCAGGGGTGTGATAAGCCCCCCACCTCCTTTTTTTCCATCAAGGCTGTTCTTGTTGGTTTTGACCAGATAATAAAATAACAGTGTGGAATAACAGCAGTTGTGCAGAGGAAGATAGTTGAAGTTCTGTGGCTAGTATTTGAGGTTCTCTTCTACATTTTGGGATGCCTCATCTGAATGCAATGTAAGCATATCTTCTCCTGGAAGCTCATTACCCTAAATTTGACCTGCTCTGTCCCAACTCAGTACAATTCTAGAATGAGACAGAGTGTTTCCTGTAAGGTACAGGGATATGCCCAAGAAACTCATCATCTGAAGCAGCCCTGCACCTGTGTATGCACACACTCACAGCTGTCATCTGGAAGAGGAGAGTTTCGAGGACCGCACAGACAGCAGAGCAGACCTTGTTTTGCTACAAAACCTGCTTGCAGGAAACAAGGAAGCAGAACATGGGTCCAGATGCTTTGCTGAGCCCAGGCAGCAGGAGGCCTTCTGTGAGGCTCACGGCCTCTGCACATGGTGACCAGGATGGACCCTGGTCAGCAGGTCACGTGAGCCAACACTGCCAGCACTGCGGAGAGGGCTGGGTGCCAGCGCGTTTGGATGTAAATGAAAACAAGGCTTCGGCAGTGAGGTAGTGGAAGTTCCGTCATAGCCCAGGGTGCTGCGCCAGCTGGGGGTGCAGGGACATGGGGCTCAGGGACCAGCCCCAGGGATGGTCAATGTCCTGACACAACACTGTGCCCATCCAGGTGGGTGTGTGGAACCTGGACGTCAGGGCTGACTCTGTGCACAGTGATAGCCAAACAAACTCCTCACTTCCCTGGCTCTGCAGGCAGGTGACAGGGAAGACAGTGAAGGAGAGCTGCAGGCCAGCAGGAGAAAGGGACCAGTGTCCTGTGCATGGCAGAGAAGGAGGGCACAGGCCTGGCAGGAGGAGAAGTGAGTCATGAGGCAGAGAAAGGGATGAGGGGCCATGTCCGACAGGGATGCCGATCACCACGGGGGACTCCTCTAATGCTAGTGTTAGTCATGTGCCCTCAGCTAGGCAGTAGACCGCTCCTTCTCATGTCAGCATGTCATGTCCCAGCACTGAAATCCTGTGTACCCTGGCCTAACCTCCCACCCTGGCTTCTCTCCCTAACCTGCCGCACAGAGTGGGACTCACCCCTGGCACAGCTGGCCTCCCCGCCCTCCAAGGGTGTGTTGGTCCCTCTCAGTTATGACCCAGGCTCAGTGGATGGCAGCACAGGGCCTGGCACATACAGCAGTGGCATCATGCTTGGTACATGTCATCTTGTTTATTTACAGCAGCCCTGGGAGGTATGCGACCTTGGTCACCTCTACAAATGAGACTCAGGCTCTATTGGAAAGGCACAGGTGCCCCTGGGCTCATAGCTTGGCTTAGACTCTAATCTACAGACCTCCCCACCACCATGCACAGCTCTCCGTTCACCTGACTCCAAGCTTCCAGTCAAGGATGGCTTTACAAGGCTTTGGTGGGCTTCCCAGCCCACACCTGTATCCCCCGATATTCTAGCCATGTTCATCATCTGCAGCTACGACCTGGGGCTGGGTTACATGTTACATCACTCTCCAAAGGCCTGGCACTGAGCTGTGCTTGTGATCATCAACATGCGTGTGAAGGTCTAATCAGCAGTCTGAAATGCTATTTCATTTACTTTTATTTCCAAGAAATCTGGTGTCACAAGAAGCCCTTAGTCCAGCACTGGGCTAGGTGCAGTTCTCTTAAGGGGAGTATAAATCTGTTCTGTTCGTACCGGCTTCTGGACTCTAATACGCCCTAGAAAATATGTAGGAATCACAGCAAGTGCGATAGGATGCAGGTTTGTCTCCCAAGAAGCTAGTAACTGGTCGGTAGAAACAAGGCATTAATATCTGGTTGGGACCAGCAGGGAAGGGACATAGAGAAAACACCTTGCATCATATGCAATGTTCTCCATGAGGTCAGATGATCCACGCCAGGAACTGAAGACAGGCCAGTGGGGTGGCTGGAGTGGGCAGGACGGGGCCAGGGTGGGGAGTCTCCTGTACCTGTTATGGGGAGACTGTGAGCTCATCACCTCATGGCCTCCACCTCTTCGCAGTGCATGGAGAGATGGTGTTCCCATCCTCCCACAGGGAGGCATAGCCTGTGACTGAGTTAATGCCACTGAAATGTGAGAGGAAGTAACACATGACTCTTCCAAAACTGCCTCCAGAGCCAGGGACAGTACGTTTCTGTTGTTTATGCCACCAGTTTTTGTGGGACTTTGCTATGGCAGCCAGAGTGGACTAATACACAGGCAGTGAGGCCATCTGATTCCTCAGGGAGAGAAAACTCAAGGCCAGGGCTCAGAAATCTTGATAAAGGGATTAACTTGTAATTGGCCACAAGGCAGGTGTATTCGCTGGTGGACTTGGGGCCCCATGGAGGCCCCTGGGAAGGCTCAGGTCCTGGGAAAGCACCTGGGGAACAACGGTGGCTATGGGGAGAACACCCTGATTCAGCAAAGTGGTCTGGTCTCAAGTTCTAGGGCCACCCTTAGGATCGCCAGAGGAAGACTGGAAAGCCCTGTGGGCCTCCAGCTTCCAGCCTTCCAAAAGTGGCGGGGATGTAAGATGATGTGGCTGACGGCTGTCACAAAACAGTAAGTTTATTACATAAAAGCAGCCTCAATTCCCTCCTATCACCAAAACAAAGGAGTTGTGGGGTCCAGTTCTTACAGAACACCTCCTTCCTTCAGTGTATTCTTTTGTGTTTTCTTCCCTCTACAGAGCTACCTTTTTTTCCATCCCCTTTGGAGACAGTCTCACTCAGTCACTCAGGCTGGAATGCAGTGGCGTGATCTCCACTCACTGCAACCTCCACCTCCCAGGTTCAAGTGATTCTCCTGCCTCAGCCTCCTGAGTAGCTGGGATTAGAGGCACCTGCCTCCACACCCAGCTAATTTTTGTATTTTGTATTTTGTATTTTTTTTTTAGAACAAAAGGAGAGGAAGAAAAAGAGGGAGAGAGAACAGGAATATTGCTTTATTCTAAAAATGGGTATTAATAATGGCTGATCAATATTTTGTGTATTTAAAGTGGAGAATGTCTATTTTGTGTATTTAAAGTGGAGAGCTCTATAAATACTTATTAAGTTTACTTGTTCCAGATCTGAGTTCAAGTCCTGGATATCCTTATTAATATTCTGTCTCATTGAGTCTAAATCTCTTTATGGGTCTTATGTATCTGGGTGTTAGGATCCTTAGCTCTTATTATTGCATTGATCCTTTTACCACTGAATCTTTGTTGCTTTGAAATCTGTTTTATCAAATGCGTGAATTGCAACTTCTGCTTTTTGTTTATTTATTTATTTTTGCTCTCCATTTGGTTGGTAAATCTTTCTCCAATTTTTGTATTTTTGGTAGAGACTGGGTTTCACCATGTTAGCCAGGCTGGTTTTGAGCTCCTGGCCTCAAGTGACCTGCCCGCCTTCGCCTTCCAAAGTGCTGGGATTACAGGTGTGAGCCAGTAACCACTGTGCCCAGCCAAGAGCTACCTTTGGTGCCCATTTTCATTGGGTTCACCTTGGTGTTGGGGAAAGCACAGAAGGAGATTGCTGCCCAGGGATGGCCCTAGGACGGGTCCTGGATCTGCCCCTCAGAGTGGCCTACCACGTCACATGAAGCCGGAATGCACCCTTTGGTTAAGCCTGATGGAATTACACATACCATATCCCATTCAACTAAGAGAAAGGATGACACAGGCTCTAAAACATAGATGACAGGTGCTACAAGGGCTATCCTAGTCGCTTTTGGTAATGAGAACCTCTGAGACAGGGGCAAGGAGGTCCTCCTGCATATTACATCCTATCCAGAGTCCCTTTCTCTCTGAGTGATATCATGAGTTCCTTGCAAATTCTGACCTCCTCCCTGGTTGGAAGGAGTGAGTGGAACCTGAAAAGTATGGCGTTTTTATTGTCCCTGAAATTGCATCTATTACCTTTTCTTTCCTCTGCCTTTCATTTTCATTCTACTGATGCATTTGCCCCAGATGAGCAGGTAAGCTTTTCAGGTCTGGAGATTAATGCCTTCCCATTTTAGATTGAAACGCTGCCATTGGGTCGGCTAAAAAGATGCATAAGGAATCTGTCAGCTTTATCACATGGAAGTCTAGGGCAGGCATTCACGTCCTTTTAGGAAAAGGGAGTTTACAGGGTAGAGACCAAACCTCTACCCCGAGTCTTAAAGAGAGCAAAGCAAAGAAGTTGACATTAGATCTTTCAGCAAACCGTGAAGATTCTCTGCCAGTAGGTGACTAGATGCTAGAAAGAGCCTAATGGATGAGTTGAGAAAGAAAACAGCATGTGTCAAAATTGCTAATGTGTTCGTTACATGCATGCGTGTGCTTTGCTGTATAAAGTTATTGACATCCAGCCCCATGAGACCATCACTGCCCATTTAGCCTGACTTCTCTCACACCACCTCCTCTCGCCTTCCCTGCAGCTTCATTTTTCATTTCCTATTCCTCAAGACCTATCCCTTGAAGAAAGAAAGCAAAGGATAGTGGAAAAATTCACATCCATAAAAGGGTTTCTAAGGACAGGAGCCTGTCACATTGCAGAGTACACAGAATGCCTGACTGAGTCCAACAAGCGTGGTGGTGGTTACACACACTCATTTTGCCTGACCGGATCCTTTCATTAAAAATTCTTAAGCTGTAGACACAAAAGCACTTTTTCAAATACATCGATGGCAATACAGAAGTAGATTGTAATTCATTTGTGTGCACTTATAATACCACACACCTCCCCAGATAAGATGCATTTTTTCCTGGGTGTTCACTGTAATTTGCTACAAGTGGAATAAAAATACCCAGTAAAGCTTAGAATGATGTCATTTTTATATATTATTTTCATTTTTCAATGCCTCAAAAAGGTACATTAAGATCATGATCCATTACCTGAGTGATAGTGCTGTCAGCCCCATGCCTTGTATAACGTACAAATTCATTATCAGTTAATATTGATTTAGCGCCCAAAGCATTCTAGATACCACACAGAGTCTATAAAGTACAAGCCTTTAGTCACCGCCGTGTGCAATTTCTCTTCTGACTGCCGAGAATTAGTCTCCTATTTTATTCAACAAATATTTGTTTGGTGCCTGCTCTGTGACACAGTTGGGAGCAAAACAGACAGGACCTCGGGGCTGAGAGAGTGCACAGCTTCCCAGTCTAGCAACAAAGTCAGACACGAAACCAATAATCACTGAAATTAGTCCTAAATTATAGTTGTGACAGAGACACAAAGGTGAGTATGGGGCACTGCGAGGAGTCTGAAAAAATCCCTCACTCGGGCTGGGGTTCGGGGAATCCTTCCCAAAGACTGGTTTCTTTGAATGGTTTCATTCATTTGCGTGACACTTATTTGAATGTGTCAAGTCTTGTGCTGGGTTCAAGAAGATAAGAAGGTGAATCAGACAACATTGGTATTCTCGGGGAAGTCCACGCTCTCAGAGGAAAGACAGGGGTGAAAGCACATAATTGCACAGACTTTGATCATATTACTTCGTTATACTTTGCTAAGAAAGACAATATGCTGGCATGCCACCTGGAAAGAGGAATGGAATGGAAGCTGCACAGCAGAGTAAACCAGCTGGATCCTAGAAGGTGAGTCGATAACATGGCAGTACATACCACAGGAAGTTCTCTCTTACTAAGCTAAAGTCGAGAAGCATGCCCAGTCATCCAAGGAGCAGAAGATGGAAAGGGAGATTCGTGTTCTGACTGTATGGTGAGCTACCTAGGACGAGAAATGGAATGGCTCCTTCTCTCAAGTGAAGTCATGCTAACAATGCACTGTGGTGCCCTAGCTTCCTCCTCCCTCTTCCGACTCTGTTTGCAGGGAAGAGGCTTTCACAGTTCCATGATGTAGGATGCAGAAAGCACCCAGAAGGAAAGACAGAAAAGCCATTTTGTCAGTCCACCGAAAAGCTGGTGCTGACCCAGTCATGACAGCGCTTCCTGCCAAACCAGAGGATCTATTTGAGTATTGGCCAAGGAGCACAGACATCGAGTTCCCATATATCAACCCTCTGTTTTGGCTTTGGTGGGGTTGATGTGGACAAAGCAGCCCACAGCTTAAGTATTGAAGTCAAGTCAATCATTGCACTGCAGCAATATTGTCTCAACAATAGACTAACAATGACTTGTGAGTGGTTTTGCACTGAAATAGTCTTTAGGAGGTTGCGCTCTAATTTTATAGTGAGGGGAACGAAGGTCCCAGAGAAGGGAGCTGATTTACCCCATGTTTCCTGATAGGTGGAAACAGGGATGGGGCCACAGTCTACCCACCCCAGCTGCACTGACCGCCACGGGACGTAGCTCCCCTTCCTTCTCCCTGTAGGACCCTGATGATTCATGTTGATATATATTAAATGCCAGAGGTGAAGACTTTGACCTCTAGAGAGGAGAGCCCGCCTGGGATCTAAGCAGGACTTAGTCACCACTCCAGCTGCCACCTGGAGTAATCTTCACGTTTCCACTCTGAGCCCCAATACATGTAAGAGCTAAATAAAAGCCCTGTGTTCATCAAGCATGCGCAGCTTCAAGACAGTGTCTGGGCTTTCCTTTCAACCAGATTGCGGCTCCTAAATCTCTCCTGTAGAGAAACCTGGAACTCCACAGACATTGTGGCTCCCATCGCTGCACATGGGAGAGGACACAGTCTGTTTTCCAGGCGTAACTGATGGCCTTAAGAACTTACCTGTTGTAGATCAGGAAATGAGCCATGGGCAGAATCAGTTTTACACTGATTTTATACTGGGAATGTTGTCCCTAACAGAAGGGTTAGAGGAATGTGCATTGTTTAATGGGTTTCTTATGAAGATTAAATGAGTTGGTGCATAGTAGGCATGGAACACGCAGCAGTGGCTAGCACAAAAATGACCCCTTGACGTGTTCGAGTGTGTCGTTATTGTAAAGCAGCCACTGTTGGCACCAGGCTGCCTCGGTGGTGTTGGGGGGGAGCAGGGGTAAGAGCTGCCTGTGACCCAGGAATGACATGTGAAGAAACTGAGACAGCTGTGGCCTTTTTTCTCTAAAGCAAACACATGAACTCAGCAGGTCCCTGACCACGGGTGTCCATGGTGGGAGGTGGTGCTGAGTGACTTCTGTAATGAAGCAGAGGTTTCCAGGCCACTGTGGAGTTTGGTGGTTGACAGTTCATCCCAGTAGTCTAGGCCTGGATCCCACAGCCATGGAATGAGCCACTGGCAGGACACTGCTGGGGAGAGAGGGCTCCACAGGCTCCATCACTGTGCTGACCTTTGGTATAAAAGGAAGGAGAAAAGCAGAACTGTGAGGTGACTGTGTTCATCCACAGCAACCTCAGTCAACTCTTGGCTTCTGCGGTCCATGCTGCAGCTCTCGGTCTTTTTCAGAAAACATGAATTCAGAGGACAGGGTTTTAAAACTCCATTGACCATAGAGCTGAAGACTTATCAGGTACACAGCAAGGTAAGAAATGCAGTCCCAGTAAAAAAGGACAAGTTTTACTGGAGTTTCTGCATGGATAATCGGAGGAGTTTTCAGAACGTGCTAGATGAGCATCAGTCTCTCTTGCTCTTCTCTCCCTCTCTCTGTTTCTGTATTTTTCTCTCTCCTTTCCCACCCACTTCCCCAGGAAAGTTCAATTTCCATAAACACTTGGAAGCTGCGTATTTTACCTTGGAGCGGGGGTGGTGGGGGGAAGAAAAGGGTAGCAAGCCAATTACCTCTGAAGCATATTTGCAACGGAAACTTAAATCTTCTGTGAAAAGATGCTGGGCAGAGAGAGTACTGGATGAGCTGTTCCACTGTGGAATGGTGCCCGAGGAATTGCGGTTCTCCACCTCCATTCAGTTTAGCACCACCATTGTGCATGTTTCCATTAAAAAGAGGAACAAACATGTATGTGCTCCACTGTCTTTTTATCACGCATCTTCTGTGTGCCAGGCACCACCCATGTCTGGCATCCTGCCAATGGTCGTCTTCCCAGGGCTGGATTTTGCATCTCCTCTCCTTGTGACTTACAGGAATTTGCATGTAAACTGCACACTTCACGTGCTGGTTGATGCCTGAAGCCACCTTAAGAGGGAATAAAGCCTCTTCGTGACACTCCTGATGAAACATAAATGCCAGTTCCCCGTGAGATCTTGGGAGTGTGGACAGGTGGCCCTCAGAGGCACTGGCTGGAATTTGATCCTTTGCTGAATGCTGTGTTTTAGGAATGGACAGAGGAGCTTCCCGAGGTGGAGAGGTGGTCACCGATGGGGAGCAAAGAAGGCAGGAGGGGAGGCAGGAGGCAGGAGGTCAGCCACTGAAATCAGTTGTCCCAGCTAAAACATGTAGTGTCAGGAGGTAGCTGTGCTTCGGGTGCTCATATATGCATCTAAGTTCGTCTCTGTGGCTGCTCTTGACAGGGCGGGCTGTGTCTTCTGCGATGGGCACAGGAAGGTAGGATCCCTGGGCTGCCTGTGAGTCTGCCCCACGCTCTGCTCTGGAGAGCTCGTTATGAGATGGCTGGCCGTGGTTGCCTGCCATTCCACCTCTTCCCTGCCACCTCGTCAGCACCTTTACCTGTCACCTGCTTGTTTAAACACGCAGTCCATCAATCACAGTGAGTGCCATACTGACTGTTGAATGGCCCTGCTCAGGGAGGTCCTTCACAAATTCTCAGCGAGGACTCCTCTCTGATGCGGGGCTGGCCTGAAGCTAAGTGGTCAGCCGGCCCCTGGGAGACTCTGGTGTTATTTGACTACCTCTACACTTTCCCTAGATTTGTCTTTCCCTTCCCTTTTTGACCATTCTGACTTGTAGAGCCTTGTTCCTCTGGAAATACCAACATACCCCTAATAAAGTTTTATTTAAAAAGTGTTAAAAAGGACTTAGAGGCGATGATTTCATCAACTAGAGAACTAAATACAAAAGTCTGAAGATCCAAAGGAATGAATCTTTTTTTTTTTTTTTTTTTAGACAGAGTCCAGCTCTGTCACCCAGGCTGGAGTGCGATCTCGGCTCACTGTAACCTCTGCCTCCCAGGTACAAGCGATTTTCCTACCTCAGCTTCCTGAGTAGCTGGGATTACAGGCACAGTACCACGCCCAACTAATTTGTAAGTTTTTTTAGTAGAGACAGGGTTTCATCATGCTGGCCAAGCTGGTCTGAAATGCCTGACCTCGTGATCTGCTTGTCTAGGCCTCCCAAAGTGCTGGGATTACAGGCATGAGTCACCGCACCCGGCCAGGAATGAATCTCTAATGGCCAGTTCATGACAGTATGTGGCAGCTAGGGAGATATTTTCAGGCAAAGAGGTCTTCCCTTGCCTCTCAAATTCTGGAAGTAAACATCTGTTGATTTTGTAATCAACAAAATGTATTATATGTCCAAAAGAGTGACTTGTCTTGGAAATTGCAGACATCGGATCAATTCATTACTTGAGTCCTGCAGCAGGGCCCCTAAAGGACTTCCATTCCAAATTCCATCAAATCATGTAGAAGCTTCTTTTTCTGGTCCTTCTCCATTTGCTCAGCTGTGTTTCCTCCCAAGTAGGGAGGGCAGGGCTGGTAAGCTTCGTCCACATTTCCTTTGACACGCTCTGGCTTCAGGTAGTGATTTACTTCCTAATGACATGCCTCTGTTTTCATTCCCTTTTCAGTGTCAATCTCAGTTGCAAACACCCCCAGGAAGCCACACACTCGGCTCCATTCAGCTCCAGCCAGGGTGTGAATGAACAAGGAAGTGAGAAGAGCTTTTCATCGCTTATTGCCAGAAAAATGTGTCTGCCAGCTTCAGTGTTTATAAAAAGCAATTTTGCCTCCCCCTAAGCTAGCAGTGTTTAATAAACATGTAATAGAGAATGTAGATTTAATATTTAAGCATCTCTATGCCCCGAGTCTGAGCGATGCCCTGCTGCATTTTTTTCTGCTAAACAGAATTTAAAAGAATGATGAGATCCAGCCCCCCTGCCTGAAACAAAGGCAGTGGCGTCTGCAGGGTTTGCGCCTTCCTCTCCTTCCCTCTCTCCTCAGATAGCTGCTCCACGGTTTCCCCACTTAGGCAAATGAGCATCTGCTGTGTACATGGAAATTGGTCCAAGTAACACAATAGAGGCTGCTGCTCCTGGTGTGTGAAATCATCCCCCGAATTATCAATTGAAGGAAGATTGCATCGTAAAGCCCTGGTAGCACCAGCCCCCTTAGCATGCTCCTTCCAGCACAGCCTGGGCTCGGTCTGTCTGGCCATGTATTTGGCAACCAGTGCATGCCCTGGGCCACCCTCAGCTAATGGGTGCGTGCGTGGGTGTGCATTTGTGCGGGTGTACACATGTGTTCACCACCACCACTTGAGTGAGTTCCTTTTTGGCAGTTTGTTTGAACACATACTCAGCCGAGGCGTGTGCTTGGACCTGTAGCTGGATGGAGGAGGAAGGTGATGGGGCCCTGCTGGGTCATGTGATGTTGCAGCGGTGTTATGGAGCATGGTGCGGGGCGGGGGAGACGTTAGAGGGGACAGTGGGGGTGGGAAGGCAGCGAGAAGAGTGTGTTGGGGACCTCAGTGGTGACTTAGCCGCCGCCTTCCTTGAAGGGGTGGCCGCCTTCTTCCAGGGACGGCCAGTCTTGCTGTGACGTGGACTGGGAGGGTAGTGACAGCACACAAAGGGGAGGCCTCACAGCATGCAGGGCCTTGCAGGCCATAACTAGGAGTGACTGTCAATTTCTTGTTTTTCTTTTTTTGAGATAGAATCTCGCTCTGTGGCCCAGGCTGGAGTGCAGTGGCACAATCTTGTGGCCCAGGCTGGAGTGCAGTGGCACAATCTCCGCTCACTGCAACCTTCGCCTCCCTAGTTCAAGCGATTATCCTGCCTCAGCCTCCCAAGTAGCTGGGATTATAGGCATGCAACACTGCACCTAGCTGATTTTTGTGTTTTTGGTAGAGACGGGGTTTCACCATGTTGCCCAGGCTGGTCTTGAACTCCTGACCTCAGTTTCTTGTTTTTGAAAGATACTCAGGGTGAGGCTGCAGACACAGGAACCTCTGTTCCTTGAACAAACCAAGCTGTTTTGTTTTTGCCTTAAACACTTTTCACTCTGTTCCTGCTGCTGAGAGCAGCACTGTGCCCTGCCCTGCCCAGGATGTGTTCTTTCTCACAGGTGTCAGCTTAGGGTAACTGCCTCGGGATGGTCTTCCTGGCACACTGCCAGCTCTGAAGGGCCACCCACCCCTGCATACACACACACTGTGAATGAGTTCTGACCCTGCTGGCACCAACGACTGCCACTCAGTGCCTCCTTTTAGAATGTTGCCTGGCTTAGAATGATATCGTTTCTGTTTACTTGATTAAGCATCTGCTTTCTTCTCTTTTTGTAATTTTTGTGAGAAGACAGGTCTATCTCCCTACATTTTCCCTTGACCCAAGTTCCAAGCCATGCCCTGTACAGAGCATGCTACCAATTAATATATTTCTAATGGAAGCCGGAAGCTGGGAGTCTGATCAGAAGGGGAACTGAGGTATCACAGAGCAGGAAGCGTGGCCGCTTGGACTAAATAGAGGCAGTGGAGATGGAGTGAAGAGGATGGATGTGTTTTGAGAGGAAATGAATGACTCGTGAGATTAGAAAGCTGGGAAGTTAGAAAGATAGAGGAAAGGGTCTCTAGAAATCACCCTGGATGAGAATGAGAGGCACAGGGTTGGCGGTGGAAGCCCTTGGAGGCACAGAAGGGCGTTCGTCCTGCTTTTCTCATGTTCATTGTAATTCTTCTCTGAGCATATGATTGAAGGTCTTATGCAGATAAAATTGCCAAATTTTATGTTTCTCAGAAGCAGTTTTGTGAGTTGGAAAGTGTGAAGGAAACAGCCCGGTGTTAAGGCAGGATCCGGGAATGCCTGGACCCAGCAGCTTCGGGGGCTTCCTGTGGTCTTGGGTTATGCCGTGTTGATTGAGTTCAGACTTGTCCTCGTCCAGCCTGTATGCTGTGTCGACTGAGTTCAGACTTGTCCTCGTCCAGCCTGTATGCCGTGTCGACTGAGTTCAGACTTGTCCTCGTCCAGCCTGTATGCCGTGTTGATTGAGTTCAGACTTGTCCTCGTCCAGCCTGTATGCCGTGTTGATTGAGTTCAGACTTGTCCTCGTCCAGCCTGTATGCCGTGTCGACTGAGTTCAGACTTGTCCTCGTCCAGCCTGTATGCCGTGTCGATTGAGTTCAGACTTGTCCTCGTCCAGCCTGTATGCCGTGTCGATTGAGTTCAGACTTGTCCTCGTCCAGCCTGTATGCCGTGTCGATTGAGTTCAGACTTGTCCTCGTCCAGCCTGTATGCCGTGTCGACTGAGTTCAGACTTGTCCTCGTCCAGCCTGTATGCCGTGTCAACTGAGTTCAGACTTGTCCTCGTCCAGCCTGTATGCTGTGTTGATTGAGTTCAGACTTGTCCTCGTCCAGCCTGTATGCTGTGTTGATTGAGTTCAGACTTGTCCTCGTCCAGCCTGTATGCCGTGTCGACTGAGTTCAGACTTGTCCTCGTCCAGCCTGTATGCCGTGTTGATTGAGTTCAGACTTGTCCTCGTCCAGCCTGTATGCTGTGTCGACTGAGTTCAGACTTGTCCTCGTCCAGCCTGTATGCTGTGTTGATTGAGTTCAGACTTGTCCTCGTCCAGCCTGTATGCTGTGTTGATTGAGTTCAGACTTTCCCCCAAATCTTTGTTTCTATTGATGTGGAACATGATTGATTTTCAATCGGTTGATCAAATGCCTAAGTGGAGCGCATTGTAACTTATGTGGCCGCCTTCTAAGGGATCATGAAAAAACATGTGGAAGGATTCCCAGAGCAGCCATGCCTTCACCCTTATCGAGGCTGCCACCTCGTCCGTCAGAGGCAGACACGAGGGGAATAGCTCGGGGTGGAAAACACAGAGTACAGCTGTTACCAGACAGGGTCCCATTCCAGGCCTGATGAGAAGGCTCTTGGACCTCACGCAAGAAAGAATTAGGGGCAAGTCCATACAGTAAAGTGAAACTTAATTAGAGAAGTAAAGAAACAAGGCCAGGTGCCATGGCTCACGCCTGTAATCCCAGCACTTTGGGAAGCTGAGGTGGGTGGACCACCTGAGGTTGGGAGTTTGAGACCAGTCTGGCCAACATGGAGAAACCCGGTCTCTACTAAAAATACAAAAATTAGCCAGGCGTAGTGACACATGCCTGTAATTCCAGCAACTCGAGAGGCTGAGGCAGGAGAATCACTTGAACCTGGGAGGCGGAGGTTTCGGTGAGCCGAGATTGCACCATTGCACGCCAGCCTTGGCAACAAGAGTGAAACTCCATCTCAAAAAAAAAAGGCAAAAGAACTAAAGAATAGCTACTCCATAGGCAGAGCAGTGGCATGGGCTGTTCATTTGACGGTACATGTAGCTATTTCTGGATCATATGCTAGACCTGGGGTGGATTATTCATGAGTTTTCCGTGACAGAGGCAGACATTTCCTGGAACTGAGCATTCCTCCCCTTTTTGGACCATAAATAGTAACTTCTGGACGTTGGCATGGCATTTGTAAACTGTCATGGCACTGGTGGGAGTGTCTTTCAGCATGTGAGTGTGTTATGATTCGTGCATAGTGAGCAGTGAGGATGATCGGGGTCACTTTCATTGCCATCTTGGTTTTGGTGGGTTTTAGATGGCTTCGTCACCATATCCCATTTTATTAGCAGGATCTTTGTGAAAACTTTTATCTCGTGCTGACCTTCCATCTCATCCTGTGACTAAGAGCGCCCAACTTCCTGGGAATGCAGCCCAGTAGGTCTCAGCCGTGTCTTACCCAGCCCCTATTCAAGATGGAGTCACTGTGGTTTAAATGCCTCTGCCATAGCTGAGTGTCAAGTACCATAGCAGTCTGGATAAGTGGGAAGTGATTGATATGGATGGTCACACCAAGTGGAGAGGACTTTCCGGAAGTGGTGATACATTGACGGTAAATACGATTTGGCCACGACAGAAAGAGATGGAGAATTTTAGGCAGAGAGAGGGAACCATTTGGGCAACTATGAAGACAGGCCTGGCTATGGAGCGGTTTCACTTTTCCTGAATAAAATGCTTATTTCCGAGCTGCGAAGGAGCAGATCCAGAGCCCAAGGCAGCTAATGCCGTGGTAAGCTAGTTTCAGTCCCATCCTTGCCGATGGTGTGATGTTCTTGAGGCCATCAGGGATGATTCACAAGGGCAGGCAGCGATTCCCTTTCACAGAAGCAGTTTAAAAATAAAATGTCTTATACTCCCTTTTAGCCAAAAGAACCCATTGAAAGTCACCAATGCACTTCACCAGCAGTAGAAATGTCCCATTTGGCGGATGATGCCTGTCAAACCAGGATCACTTACGGAATTCCTTTCCTGGAGCTGCCGTAACCGGGCACCTAGACCTGGCAACTTTAACAGCAGGAAGCTACTGGTTCACAGCCCCGGAGGGTACAGGTCTGAAGTCAGGGTGTCAGCTCATTTCCAGGGCTGTGAGGGAGGGTCTGTCTCAGGAATCTCTTCTCGGCTTGTGGCTGGCTGTCTTTGTGTTCACACAGCATTCTGGTTTACAGAGGACGAAAGAAAAAATTTACCTCTACCTTCTTAGGTTCTCCAGTGGGGCCCTATAAAGTAGACCAGCAAAAAAAAAAAAAAAAAAAAAAAAAAAAAAACAAGAGAAAAATATACAAATTTACTTAATAAGTCCCATGTGACACAGAAATCCTCCTAAGGCAGTGGAGACCTGAAGAGATGGTGAAGCCTGAGCGCTGTCTACGCTAGGTTGGATGAGAGGGGGATGTTGCAGAGAAGCATTGCAGGAAAAGGGAAGTGAGCGGAGGGCGGTCAGTGGGAAATGCCGCAAGGCCTGTGTGCTCAGCGTCTTCCTGGCTCTATTTGTCTTTGGAGGTGGAGATTTTCCTTCCAGTGGGGCATTCGGAGGGTGCCACTCACAGGAGGGTCCTAGGACCTTCTTCTGGGAAGGTGGGGAAGGCCAACAGTCCTTCCTGCACCTACCATTTCTCAAATTCTTCCAGCTTATATATTCAGTATGCCAAGGCACCATCTTCGTGGCAGTGTGTCCTGAATCCCACCAGCCTCTGTACAAGTCTGTGTCCACAGTCCCCGTCTCATAAAGACACTGGCATGTGGGATCAGAGCCATGCCAGTGACCTCATGGTGCCCTAGTTGCCTCTGGAAACAACCTGTCTCCAAATAAGCTCATATGCTGAGGTATTGGGTGTTAGAACATCAGCATATGAATTTGAAAGGACATAATTCAACTCATAAAATTGCCTTTTTTTTTTTTTTCAAATAAGCTGCTATTCCATTTTAAAAAATAGGTTGGGCTGGGCACAGTGGCTCATGCCTGTAATCCCAGCACTTTGGGAGGCCGAAGCGGGTGGATCACGAGGTCAAGAGATTGAGACCCTCCTGGTCAACATGGTGAAACCCCGTCTCTACTAAAAATACAAAAAATTAGCTGGGCACGCTGCTGCGTGCCTGTAATCCCAGCTACTCAGGAGGCTGAGGCTGGAGAATTGCCTGAACCCAGGAGGTGGAGGTTGCGGTGAGCCGAGATCCTGCCATTGCACTCCAGCCTGGATAACAACAGTGAAACTCCGTCTCAAAAAAAAAAAAAAAAAGTTAAGTCCAATACTGTGGCCATATTGCTTTCTGACACCAGCAGGTGGCGTTTCTATGGTCCAAGGATGGCAAAGGAAGAGCCAGGGGCTTTCCCCTTGTTTTATTTGGAAAATGAAGCCTTGTTATGTACAAGTAGAGAAAGAGAGTGCCTCACACCTGTCATCCTAGCACTTTGGGAGGCCGAGGCAGGCAGATCATGAGGTCAGGAGATTAAGGCCATTCCTGGCCAACATGGTGAAACCCCATTTCTACTAAAAA
Organism: Saguinus oedipus; assembly: GCA_031835075.1. Taxonomy (NCBI): domain Eukaryota; kingdom Metazoa; phylum Chordata; class Mammalia; order Primates; family Cebidae; genus Saguinus; species Saguinus oedipus. The sequence goes on from CM063180.1 coordinate 131,046,645, forward strand.
TACAAAAATTAGCCTGATGTGGTGGTGCATGCCTGTAATCCCAGCTACTTGGGAGGCTGGGGCAGGAGAATCGTTTGAATCCAGGAGGCAGAGGTTGTAGTGAGCCGAGATTGCACCACTGAACTCCATCCAGCCTGGGCAACAAAGTAAGACTCTGTCTCAAAAAGAAAGAAAGAAAGAAATGATAGTTGATTGTATATGATGATGCATGGAGACTTTGGTCATAGATTCTAGACATACTATAGGAAAACCAGCAGGCCCACACCAGCACCCATGTAGTCGGGAATCATGCTGGATTCTGGCCTTCACCCTGTCAATAACCAGTTTCCAGGCTTTGAGAAAACCACTTTGAAATAGGAATGTTAATATTGCGATCGATATACGTGGCCTAGAGAGATTCTCTTCTCTACCTTCCTCACTGGTTTTTTTTTTTTAGGATCAGATGAGAATAAAATATGTGGACTTACTGGGGAGGAAGGCAGCACATCACACTGCCATGTGTGCACCTGTGCAACAATCTTGCATGCTCTTCACATGGACCCCAAAACCTAAAATGCAATAAATAAGAAAATGGACAAAATATAATACAAGTTAAACAAAGGTCCCACTTATGCGGGAATAAAATATGTGGGCTTATTAAAAATGTGGAACAAAATATGTGGAATAAGTTAAACAAAGGTCTCACTTACGTCTATAATGTAGACTACATTGCCTTCAAAACACCCTCCCCGAGAACAATAACTGCTTTAACCTAAAAAAGGAGGAATGTTATTTCCTTCAAGCATTAATCAAGATTGTCCCATATGAGATATTAAGCAGGCGTGAAATAAACAGGCACAGTTATTTTTTTGTTGTTTTCGTTTTTTGTTTTTTGGGGTTTTTTGAGATGGAGTCGCTCTGTCGCCAGGCTGGAGTGCAGCGGCGCAATCTCGGCTCACTGTAGCCTCCGCCTCCTGGGCACAGTTAAAGGTGACTGAGGAAGTTATTCTGATTCACATCTAGGGAGTGGCATTACTTCAAGCAAAGTTGGGAGGGAATATGAAACACAAGATGTGTGGTCTCTCTAAAGGCTCACGGTTAATTTAATTTTTCTGTGGTTTTTAAGATAAAAGCAAAATGTGTGTATATATATGTGTATATATGTGTATATGTATATATGTGTATGTATGTATATATGTGTGCATATATGTGTATATATGCATGTGTGTATGTATATGTATATATGTGTATATATGCATATGTGTGTATGTATATGTGTATATATGTATATGTGTGTATGTATATGTATATATGTGTATATATGTGTGTATATATATGTGTGTGTATACAGAATAATATACAGTTGAATGTGTTCCAAAATCATTAGTTTGCTTATGACATGGTGCAGTCCTGGGACCCCTCTTGCAGGCAGCTGGGGTGGTCTGTGCCTGGAACATGGGCATGAGTCGTGCCACTGTGGAGTGAGTGTTGCCTGCTGTTGCTCACACTGATGGATGTCTGAAAATGCAGCTCAGTGCAGCCGCAGAGACTCACTGTAAGAGCACAGGATCCTTGACTTTGAGAAGATGTGGCAGTAGCGCCTGGTAGCATAGCTCGGTGGTCCATTGTCCCTGATGCTGCTTCTGTAACAGACCGCACCGAGCCCAGCCCTCAGTTCCTCGCAGCTGAGTCCCTTTCTCTCCAGTCTGGGCAATGCTTCTCTTATGACTCCATCAAGGGCTTGTGTGGTGTGTGGTGCTGGCACTGCTTTCAGAGCCTGCCTGGGAAAGATGGTTCCGAATTCTTCTGCTAGGTTTTCATGCTTCGTGCCTCTTAGTGCACGTATTTGCAGGTAAAAGGAAAAGGTGGGTAGGGTAGACTGTCAGAAGGAATCGTGGACTTGGTTTGTGTCTCTTCAAAACAACTGAGCAAGCTGATTCTCACTCGCCGAAACATGAAAACATTCCGTAACTTAAGCTCTGGACTGTAACACCCCAAACTGCATATGTCCCTGATAAAGTTTATTTTCCTCTAATCATTGGGAAGAACTGAGTTTACTGGGTGCAACTGCAAGGGGCAAACAGGCATTGGTGAGTAGAAGGTAGAAAATTCCTCCTTGCACGAAAGGCAAGCTTGCTTCTCTGTAGCAACTGTTGCTAGCTAAAGCTAGTGGGAACTAGCTGGTGTGAATAAACTAAGCAGCCCTGAAAGGTTGAAACAGGGTCTGGAGGGTGAGTACTTACTCTAGGGAATTCCAGCACTGCTTAGAGCACAAGCTGGATTCCTCCAGTCAACACGTCTCTAATGTTTTCCTATCTTGAGCCAGCACTGAGTAGATTTGGCATAAGAATGAAAGGAGATGAGTTTGTGTCCTATGTAGGAACGTGGATGAATCTGGAAACCATCATTCTCAGCAAACTGACACAAGAGCAGAAAAGCAAACACCACATGATCTAACTCATAGGTGGGTGTTGAACAATGAGAACACGTGGACACAGAGAGGGGAACATCACACACTGGGGTCAGTTGGTGGGTGGCTAGGGGAGGGACAGCAAGGGGTAGGTAGGGTGGGGAGGGGTAATGGGGAGAAATACCAGATATAGGGGACGGAGGGATGGAAGCAGCAAATCACTTTGTCATGTATGTACCTGTGCAACAATCCTACATGATCTGCACATGTACCCCAGAACCTAAAGTATAATTAAAAGAAAGAAAGAAAGAAAAGAATGAAAGGAAACATATTCCAGTGGGGAAACAGATAGGGCAAGAACACTTGCTATAAAAATCAGCACACAGAGGGGTCATTAGGCCCAGCCTCAGGAAGCAGCCCCTCGGTTTACCTGGGGACAGGGTAGGAGAGGTTTCAAGGGACAGGAGGCATTTCAGAATTAAAATCAAACACTGTGGCTCATGGGTTGAATAGGAGTTTGTCAGGTAGACATGGTAGGAAGGGAGTCCAGGCAGCGATGGTGGCGTGCATGGAAATAACAGGGCCCATGAGAGCCGCTGAAGCTTAATTGGATGTTATGTGTCAGACGAGAGGAGGTAGAGCTGGACCAGGAATTGGAAGCCTGGTTGCAAAGATCCTTACACATCATGTGCAGGTATTTTGTAGGTGATGGGGAGCCATGAAATAAATCTCAGCAGGGAACTGCCACGGTCACATTTGCTTATTGGAAATATGTTTGCAGGTGGAGAACAGACTGGTGAGAAATGGGGGTGGAGAAAGAAATGGAAATGAGAGGTGAGACCACAGCCCAGGAAAGAATGCCTGAAGTGGAAATAAGGAAAAGACATGGCTGCCCCCTGGGTGGTAGACGCAGATGGACCATAGCATTGCTTACCGAGAGGGGAGTCGAGAGAAAATAAGTCTCCTGTTTCTTACTTTGCCAGTTGGGTGGATGCTGACCTCGTTCAAGGGAAATAAGAAGGAGCAGAGGGCAGAGAAGATAGAAATGCAGACTTGGACACATACAATGGCAAGGAACACATGGGTGGCAGGTGCAGTAAAGAGTTGGCTGTCTAACTTGAGCATAGAGAGAGGTCAAACCTGAAGATCAAGTTGGGGGTCACCCATGTCTCATGGAATGCAATTCACACAGAGGTGCATGTGGTACCCTAGGGAGAGAAACCGGATGGAGTGCGGGGAACAGTCACCACTTAGGTGAACGGAGAGGCTCCCCTCAGACAGCTGGCAGCAGAGGGAAACCGTGAGACTTGAGAAGCGATAGAAGGGAATGCACTGAGGGGAACATTTCAAGTAAGAGGGAAGAAGTAAAATAACCAGGGGTCAAAGAAAGGCCGAAGTTGCCCGTTGTCTATCCACTGCACTTTGGGGGCCCTGGTGAGAGCCGCTCTACAGAGAAATGAGAAGTGAAAATCAGAGTTCTGGGGCTGAGAAGTGTGTTGGAGGTGAATAACATCTGGGGGAGTGAGCATGGAATACACGCAAGATGCACAGTTGCTCACCCTAGCACAGGCGCAGCGGGACGCAAGGCAATGGGAGAGCAAGGGAGAAGGTCTGACCTGCTCCCGTTTCAGGCGGGATTCCTAATGGGTTAGAAGTGCTTTGAGATCAGTCAGGCAGGAGAGGATGAGATACACGTATTGTGGGAAGGAAATGCTGTGAGGCTAAGGACTGAGCGTCATTTTTTCCCATGTTGTCATCTAATGTGTCACCCTCCTCAGTGTGAGTGACCCAGGCCTCAGGGACTCTCTGTCTCAGTCTGAATCCCTCTGCCTGGCAGTCTCCACTGACGTGCCGTTTCTGCTGAATGTACAAATAACTGATGAGCCTTGCCATCGAGGAATTTACAGGCGTGGTGAGAGTATTTTATTTTATTTATTTTTGGATGCTATCCTAAACATTCCCACACCAAGCATAAGACGTTTTCTTGCTTTCTCCCCCTACTCTCTGCCTTGGAACATGATAATCAAGAAATATTGACCAGGCGTGGTGGCTCATGCCTGTAATCCCAGCATTTTGGGAAGCTGAGGCAGGCAGATCACCTGAGGTCAGGAGTTTGAGACTAGTCTAGCCAACCACCCCATCTCTACTAAAAATACAAAAATTAGCTGGTGGTGCATGACTGTAGTTCCAGCTACTCAGGAGGATGAGGCAGGAGAATCACTTGAACCTGGGAGGCAGAGGTTGCGGTGAGCTGAGATTGTGCTACTGCACTACAGCCTGGGTAACAGAGCAAGACTCCATCTCAAAAAAAAGAAAAAAGAAAAAAGAAACTGGATGCATCTCATTAACCGACTGAGCAATGCTGTCACCATGGGAAGCTTGTCCTCGTGGGTTGTGGTAGAATGTATTCCTCTTAAATACAAGACCCAGCTCCTGTTAGCCTTTGTGTCAAGAACACTGTTTTAACACTTAGTATGTGCTCAATTAATGCTACATCAAAAGCATTTTTCTCCCCTTTCTGTTATTTCAACATAGCTGCCATTCATGTGCACCCTGCCACCACATTGTGAAATGAACGTTTTCATTCCCATTTCATAGAGGATTAAACTAAGGTTCAGAAAGATTAAGAAACTGTTTCAAAGCCATATAGGCTGTGGATATATCAATTATACCATTAGGTAAATCTCATTGAGATTCAAATCCAGATTTTGATTCTATCAAGTAAATGGAAATCAAAGAAAGTGTTTTATTATTTTGTTTCCTTGAGGGAATTCCAGAAAGAAGGGAAATTTTATTTTCCAGATTCAGACGGTGATGAGCACACCTTATTACAGAGCATCACCCCCACAGGGGGTGAAATGTGGAGACCAAGGTTTCGTGAGCATCTTTGGATGAGAATCTTGACTCCTTTCAGCAGAGAAAGGACTTTCTGAAAGGCTTATTTATTCCTTTGCTACATTCCATTCTTATCTTATTAATAGTTTATAAGTCTCAGCTAAATCTCTAGGTCATAATAAATCACATCCTTCACTATGAGAACTTGAGATGAAAACAAGCATTCAGTTATAACGATTTATAGCAAATGCTTAAAATTGGTCTACCCACAATCTTTCAAAGTCCTGTCAAATACAGGAGTCAGTCAGATACAGTTTTAAAAGGCTTACCATAGAAAGCTCTAAATCCTTGCATAGTCAAGCATATCTTAATCCAGGAGAAAATTATTTTTGTAAACCTTTCCTAGAAGAATTTTATGTCCTGTATTACAATCTTATAATGTGGCAGAGGGAAGGTGGGAGGAAGGGAGATAAACACCTATGTTTATCTCCAGCCTGCAGCAGTGAAATGAGATCACTCACACTGTATTCCTTGAAATCCACTGAAAATAAACATCAATACCACCATTATCTTTTTTAAAAATGCAGTAGTCTTTCCCACTTCTCAAATCATTTTTTTATACTTGAAGAAACGATCAAATATATTTCAAATACATTCTCCCACTTACAAAGCTGAAAGTGTATATTTCAAATACATGTTCATATTCTCATTAACGAATAAATAAAATACCCCACAAATTCTGATCTCCGCATTTATTCAGATTCATTTGTGGAATTTAAGTGTGTTATGTATTTTTTTGTACAAATGCATGGTAGTATCCATATAACAAACTTTTTATGCAAACATTTTTTTTACTCCATCACTATATGGAACCTAAAAATTATCAGTTTATTTCAACCAAAACTAAATGAACAAATAAAAACACATTCTTGAGCAATATTTTAGTCTAGATATTATTCTCAGCACCGATGGTATGGAGAACAATAAAGACACAGCACCTACTCTTGCAAAGAAGATAAATATTTAAAAACGAATCCACCTAACAGTCTGTGTATACCTCCAAGCTCTATCTGGAAATATGCTATAAACATATCAAATCATTTTTTTAATCTTCCTTTAAATTTCCAGAGTGTCCTCATATCTAGTTTTCCTTTTTTCCTTAACACCACAAGAATTAAATAAGGGTTGGTATTATCATTGCCATTTATAGATAAGGAAGCGGAAGGCAAAGAAGTTGGGTGATGTGCCCAAGATCACACAGCTGTTTAGAGACGGAACTAAGGAAATGACACAGATCTCCAAGCATTTCTGTACATTTTTTTCTAAGTAAAAGATGTTTAATTCCTTCCCCACTAACCCTCAAGATACTGAGTGCTCTCTGTGGAATTCATGCGTGAATTGCTGTGGTTCAGAGAAATATGATACGCAGGAGAGAGACCAGACCAGCCTCATCCGTGTGCTCACTGCATGGGCGTGGGCAAGTTGGTGATTTTTCAGTATCCCCATTTCCTCCTCTCTAAAATGATAGAGCTGGAAAGGAAATGGTAAATATCACCTGATGTCCTTGATTAAACTCTGACTTTGAGGTTTTTTGGCCATACTATTATGTCAGCAAACTCTAGAGAAAAGGAACCAACAGGATGTATGTGTGTGTAGACATGTAGACACACACACAGACACACACAAAGGAACAGGTCATATCTGTGTGTGTGTGTCTACATGCACACATACAAAGATATTTATTGCAAGGAATTTGCTCACGTGATTGTGGGGCTGGCAAGTCTGAAATCTGGAGGGCAGCTGGGCATGCGGGCAACCCAGGCACGTCTTCTGTGTTACAGTCTTGGGACCGAATTCGTTCCTTCCCGGAAGTCCTCGGTTTTTGCTCTTAAGGCCCTCAGCAAATCAGGGGAAGCCCACGCATATTCTATAGAGTAATCTGCTTCACTTAAATGTCAACTATCACAAATCTCCATCGCTTCTATAAAATACCTTCACTAGAACACCTAGACTAGTGTTTGAACAAACAGCTGGGCACCACGCCACGGCCCAGCCAAGTTGACATAGAAAATTAGCCATTACAAGAAAATGTCTCTTTGGACTGTAATGTTTGTCTGTAAAGTGTAACTATCACAACTATTATATGTGTTTCTTTGGACAAAATATATATTAGTTGAATAGTAAACTATGACTGAAGATATTTAGTATTAAATAACTTTCTTGAAAGTCAAATTGCAGAATTAAAATTTCTAATAATTTTAGTGTGTGTCTACCCATAATTATCTGCTGATTCTCATACTTTACATTGGAAGGACTCTAAGCTCCTGCATATACAGATATCCACAAGTTTTGGAGAAGGTTTACCAGGTTAGCATATCATGAAAATGGAATCAAACTGTGATGGTTAATTTTATGTGTCCACTTGGCTAGGCCGTGGTGCCTTGATGTTTGCTCAAATATTATCCTGGTGTTTTGTGACAGTATTTTTGGAAGAGAGATTAAGTTTGTATCAGTTAACTTTGAATAAAGCAGGTTACCCTCCATAATGTTGGATCATCCAGTCAGTTGAAGGCCCGAAGAGAACAAAAGACTGACCTCCCCAGTTAACAGGGATTCTCTAGCAGGTGGCCTTTGGACTTGAACTGCAACTGTTTCCCAAGACTCCAACCTGTTAGTCTTTCCCATTCAATTTTGGACTAGCCCAGCCTCCACAATCACGTGAACCAATATCTTAAAATAAATTTCTTCATCTCTCTAAATACATATATGCTACTGGTTCTGTTCTTTGAAGGATGCTGATTCGTGCATAAACAAAGCTGAAAACTCAATCCTTACTAGGGTTAGGAAGGTAAGAAAAATGAATGCAAGCTGTCAAAAGTGATAGTTGTGGGTTTGCAGCATTGGGCCACATTGATATTTAAAAATCAAACTCTCTTCGGCTAGCCAGGCTTCTTCAGTCGTCGGCCTGACAGAATGTGACATCTCTGAATTTCAACAGACCATCATCAAGTTCTGTCATAATGTCGTTACACATAAGATGGAGAAAATGCTCTGGGAGGTAAGACAACATGGTGTAAATTAATGTCAACCTAGCGGGAAAGTGCTAGTGGGTTTTTAGGAACCTTTGTTCTTTATTGTGTTCTAGTGAACATTTGTATAGATGGCTTCATGGAGAAATAAAATCTTCTTGGATAAACAAATCATCATTATCACCATCATCATCAATGAGTATAAGTGCTTAATACGGCCTGTTTTGTGCTTTTTATGTGTTACCTTATTTAAAATTTATAGTACTGCTAATTGTTAGAGTAGGCGTTATTGTTGTTATTAATTTATTTATTTTGAGACGCAGTCTCCCTCTGTCATTCAGGCTGGAGTGCAGTGGTGTGCTCTCAGCTCACTGCAGCCTCTGCATCTTGGGTTCAAACAGTTCTCCTGCCTCAGCTGCCTGAGTAGCTGGGATTATAGGTGTCTGCCAACATGCCTGGATAATTTTTGTATCTTTAGTGGATATGGGATTTTGCCATGTTGGCCAGGCTGGTCTTGAACTCCTGTGCTCAGGTGACCCACCCACCTTGGCCTCCCAAAGTGCTCAGATTACAGGCGTGAGCCACTGCACCCGGCCAATGGTTATTTTAGAATTAAAAATTTGAAACCCAGAAGATGTTAACTTGGGAAAGGTCACACAAGTGGTAAATGGAAGAGCAGGGATTTGAACTCAGGAGTACAATTTCAGAGTCTACATTCTTTTTTTTTTTTTTTTTTGAGACGGAGTTTCGCTCTTGTTACCCAGGCTGGAGTGCAATGGCGTGATCTCGGCTCACCGCAACCTCCGCCTCCTGGGTTCAGGGAATTCTCCTGCCTCAGCCTCCTGAGTAACTGGGATTACAGGCACGCGCCACCATGCCCAGCTAATTTTTTGTAACCCATGTGCACTGTCAGATATAGTGACTGAATCAGAGGACGATATAAAGAAGGAGGAAGTAGTGATCATCTGGAATGAGAGATGTGGCCCTTCAGCCCATCCTGCCAGAATTCCTTTGGATTGTGGTCCTATAAAGGTGGCGTAAGAAGCAGATGGATGCTCAGTACCACCCCGGGCCCAGTTCACACCTGCAAAAGTACAGGATGGAGCAGACACTGACCAAGAGTCATGTGACCAAGCCAGGGGTAGACCCAACATGACCCAGTGTAGAAGTCGACAAACACTTCGGCTGCATCATCAGGGAAGCAAGACTTAGATGTGGGCAGGTGGGGGCGCTGGTCCAGTCTGTGCTGCTCAGTCCCCACCTGCAGGTGTACTCAGGGCAGAATCACCATTCAGAAGGGAGACAAGGCAGAAGGTGGGGGAAGGACATGGGTGCTGTTTGAGGAAGGCCTGAAAGAACCGGTAGTGTTTGCACCAGAAAAGAGAATGAAACTCAGGGCCAGGGATGGGAGATAGATGGCATGATAATGGCATCTCAGCTTACAGAGCATAGAAAGCCCAGGTGACAGGTCTTCCTCTTAGCTGTGCAGCAAGTTCATGGCATGACCGAAGGGGCGGCCACCGTCTCAAATAGCTTCCCCAGGTGGTCGTCTGTGTCCCAGGACATGTGTCCTCAAGATTCCAAGATGCTCATTCTGGCACATTTTTCAGCAGGACCCCAAAGATTGGGCTGTCTTCAGCTGCTTCAGAGGGTCAGTCTTTTGCAAGTCTTTCTTACTTTCAGCCTGTGATTGGGCAGATTTCTTAAGCAGAACCCATCATGGGAGCTTCTTTCTTCTGTCTCAGCCAATCCCAGCCTCAGCACACACTGTCACACTTTCATAAAGATGAATATAGAAAAAAACCAGTTATCTGTATTTATCTTTCACTACTTCTAGAAGCAGCTTCATTATGCAACACCATTGCTGTCCGGAAGGGCCATTATCTGGAATCGGTTCGTTCTCACCAGCTCCTTAAACACTGACTTTGGAAGCAAGGCTCTTAGGATTTTTAGTGTTAAAAAACGTCCCCAAACCCAGATACGTTCTTAGTTCTAAATTCTGACGAACAACATGTTATAAGAAAGAAGACTTTGGAAAACTGTGTTTGTAAATTCTTCTTTCTATTATTCCTAAATGGGATGGATTATCTGAGGAGAGATGAGTTCCCATCACTGGTGTTATTCTACCAGAGACACAGGCAAAAAATGGAAAGTTAAAGTCGAGTAACCCAAGCGTAAGAGGTAGGAAAACAGGAAATGGCGTGGACATGGTGTTCAGGGCAGTGAGATGACAGAAGAATCCGGACAGAATGTGAGGGAGAAGGTGTGTGAAGAGTCTGAGGATGTTACCTGCTCCTGCTTTCTGAACCCCTCCCTCTTCACTACCCACTCAACAGACTGCCGAGTTTGTCTACAAACAGAAAACAATGCACCATGGTGCCCTTTGTACGGATGAGAGCGTGTCGGACTGGGGGAGGCAAAATGAGCCTTCTCCAGCCTCCCAGACTCAGACTTTGAGAGTTTTTTAAAAAACCTAAGTTAGCCCACTTCCTGGCCACACAGGACTTGCAGCAGTATAGCTGATGGGACCTTTTATTCATACAAGATGCACACTCGTCAGATTATAGCAAGTGAGGGTGAGAAGGAGGCCAGAACACGAGAAAGGACTTGGTTTATTTCACGTCATGAGTTTATGAAAGTACCAGCCAACCTTGAAAATTCCTGGCCTGGAATCCAGTGGGGTTATTCATCCTACTCTCCACTCGCTCCGTTTTCTCATGTTTGGAAATAAAAAAATTGGAACTATCTCATTAACGTTCATCTGAAGCAGTGTGTTACTTTCTGAACAAGTTTACATGTCCTTTGGCTAATAATTGTGGAGAAGACCTATGACTCACTGTCATTAGGGTAGACTAGCTGTCCTAGCAAAATTGGCCAGGTGTGGTGGCTCACGCCTATAATCCCAGCACTTGGGGAGGCCGAGGTGGGTGGATCACCTGAGGTCAGAAGTTCGAGATCAGCCTGGCCAAGATGGTAACACCCCCTCTCTACTAAAAATACAAAGATTAGCCAGACATGGTGGTGGGTGCCTGTAATCCCAGATACTAAGGAGGCTGAGGCAGGAGAATCACTTGAACCCAGGAGGCGGAGGTTGCAGTGAGCTGAAATTGCACCACTGCACTCCAGCCTGGGCAACAGAATGAGACTCCATCTTAAAAACAAACAAGCAAAAAAACAAAGCAAGTAAATAGACTACAAAATAGACAATGGCTTGAACACAGTAATTGCTTGTTTTCCTGTGTAAGAGGTTAGTGAGGCAGGGGCAGGGCTAGAGGGGTGGTGCACTCTAAGTGGGCTCTGTCATCTTCACTGTGTTTTTCTAACGTAGTCCTGAAAGATTGCCTCATTCCCTCCACCCGAGCAGGTAGAGAACAGGAAGGACACCCCATAGGAGCTGTTGCTACTCCAGTATGCATCCCATTCTCTTGGGCAGAACTCAGTCATGTGACCATGCCCAGCTGCAAGGCAGGGTGGGAATGTAGACTGACTAGGTGGGTGAACCAGGGAGGAGGAGGAGACTCTGCCCGAGCCCCAGTTGGGCTTGCAGGTCACGTCAAGAGCTGAGGGTTTTGCATATACTGGGTACATTGATTCCTGTTGAGTCTGCAGCTTGATTTCTTTTGAAGCTCTAGGATCATCGGATGGAGGCTCATCCTTGGCACAGCCCTTTTTATCACTGCCCCCTGCTAGGGATGGAGGACAGCAGGAACACAGACTACAACAGAATCAGCTCTCTCTGCTCCATTCCCCAAAAGCCCGTTGCTGTTTCTCCCTGAACATCTGGCCTGTTCCTGGGGTGTGCAGAGAGAGGTCCTCTGTTCCTTCAGGGCCTCTGCTCAGCACCTGTGAACATGGACATTAAAAAAAACACCACCAGAACTGCTTGGCAAGCACTTGGAACACAATCTGCTCGGTATGCACCTTTCCACACCCCCTGCTTGTAGTAATAATCTTCACCTGCTTGGCAGAGTGCACCGTTGAGGGGATACATGACTTCACCTGCTGAGATGAGTTCAGAGATTCTCTAATGAGAGGCATTTGGTGGCAAAAATTAATTATGGCAGATTTCAAAGGCAGGCCAAGAACCTGGCCTCCTCTCCATTCCCATCCGATGCTGCTCATCACTAAGGGAAAGAGAATGACAATAACAATAAGCTGTAACTTTTTTTTTCTGTTGTATAAATAGCAAGGAAGGCTGGAGCTTCTGTCTTCAGTGCCACAGGATTTTCCTGCAGTGCCTCTTTTCCTGGCACATAGTATGCTCGTTCCTAATGGGTCCTAAATGAACCCTAGGTATCCTGGAGCTCAACTGTCAGTTGAATCTTGCTTGCTCAGGAAGTGTGGAATCCCCCAGGGTCGTTCTATTTTGGGGGGACTCAAATTAGGCGTCCCCTAATTGCATTCTGAGGAGAAGGATATGATTTCTTGAGATGCTGAAAGAGACGTTCGCTGCAGATGTTTCAGGTGGAAAGCCACATTGTGAACTTTTTCTTTTTCAGCCACTCCGTCAGCACTGCTTCCCCTTGCACTTTTATATTATGGAGATGGCTTTGCTCCTTAAAGCTCATGAACCCACCTCTGCTAGCTTCCAGCTCTTCTCCTGCAGCTTCCTGATTTTTCTCAGCCTCTGTAGAACTGAAGAGTTAGGGCTTTGTCTCAAGGGAAGGTGGCGGCTGGCTTTATCTTCTATCTAGACCACTCAAAGTTCTTTCATATCTGCAATAAGGCTGTTTTGCTTTCTTATCACTCATTTGCTCACTGGAGTAGTGCTTTTAATTTCCTTCAAGAACTTTGCCTCTGCACCCACAACTTGGCTGACTGTTTGGCACAAGAGGCCTAACTTTCAGCCTACCTCGGCTTTCAACACGCCTTCCTCACGCAGCGTAATCATTCCTAATTTTTTATTTAAGGTGGTGGGTGTGTCACTTTTCCTTCCACTTTGACGCTTTGAAGCTATCGCTGGTTTACTAGCTGGCCTGAGTTCAATATCAGCGTTGGTTTTTGAAAAAAAAAAAAAAAAAAAAAACGATTTGGAGCCAAATCTAGCAAATGAGACGTATGATCAAACTCTAATCACTTAGGTATCTGACATCATAAAGTAAAAGTTGATGAAGTTTGGGGTACCTGTGGCAGTTTCTTAAAATGAGACCGCAGTGAGGTTTGCCCCTGGCTGACTCTTGCTTTCATGAAAGGTTCTCTGCAGCATGCGATACTGTTTTCTAACATTTCCCCACAGGAGAACCTCTTTCAACATGGGAGTCAGTCCTCTCCAGTTGACTTCCTAGTGCACAGAATTTTATAATTCAAATGCCTCATTTTAGTTTGGCAAAAACAAATTGGTCACATTCTTCAGAGCCAGGTAAGCCAGGAAAAATGCTTGTAGGAAAAATCTGTAGGAATGTGCTCTTCACGTTCCTGCAAAAGATTAGGGATGGCTGATGTGTGAGGCAAAGTAAAAGGTGGAAAGAGTGAGTGATACTGAACTTCATTTTTTTCACAGAAAATACAGTATTTCCTTCACTGAGCTCCCTGATCATCTGCTGGACCCCAGCCCAGCTCAGCTCAGCAGCCTGTATGTGTGTGCATACACATACACATATGTGTGTGTGCATGTGTGTGCATGTGTGCATGTGGTGTGCATGTATGCAAGCATGTGTGCGTGTGTGTCAGTGTGTGTTATGTATGTGTGTGCATATGTATGTGGGCATGTATGGACGTGCACTTATGGGTGTGTGTGCGTGTGTGTGATTTCTCCAGGTGCCTTGGTACTGTGCAGGGACACTGAGTTTATGGCTCCCTGATGTGTCACTGGGTGATCTAGGATTATATCACTGCCTGAGGACATGAGTACCTTCTCCTTTACTGTCCCCTCGGGGAAAAGCCCAGTGTTTCACCACTGATGACTGTCCAAAGAGAGGACTGTTCTCCAACCTTCCTAAAGGCCCTTTTGTGGGGGAGGGTGGTGGCGCTTCTGACATTGGCATGTTAATGAGGTAGCTGGAAAGACATGCCCGGCTTTGAGTTTCCATACATGCGATTATCCCTAACACCTTCTTTTATGACTATTAGGCTTTGAAAATTGCTCTCAGCTATTTTTAAGAAATCTCAGAATAAGAGATGATCCGGGAAGGTGAGAGGAGCTGAAGCCCTGCCACTGCTAAGAACAATGGTGTTTGACATTTATTTAGGTCTCTCATAGTGGTTCAGACATGAACCCCCTAGCCAGGCCAAATCCGTGGCAGGAATCCACAAGCCATGAGTTCAAACCTCATGCAAGCTGCCTGAGCTCTATGAGAAGTTGGTACATGGTTCATGTCCTTTTTTCCCTCACCGTTTTTTGTTTTTTTTTTTTTTTTTTTTTTTGGCCAGGGTTGGTCTTCTGTGCAGGCAGAGTAGGCAGAGGCACAGATAGTGCGATTCCAGGTTTATGGAGAACACACTCTCTTCAAACAGCTTCCCTCGATGCTGTCTGTGAGTCCATCTGTGACCTGCTACAGCAGAGATCCCCAGACTTTTTGGCACCGGGGACTGGTGTCATGGAAGACAATTTTTCCATGGGCTGGGGAATGGGCTGGGTGGGATGGTTTCGAATGATTCAAGCACACTGCATTTATTGTGCACTCTGTTTCTTCTTCTTATTATTATTATTTTGAGACAGTCTGTCACTCCATTGCCAGGCCAGAGTGCAGTGGCATGATCTCAGCTCACTTCAACCGTTACCTCCTGGGTTCAAGTGATTCTCCTGCCTCAGCCTCCCAGTAGCTGGGACTACAGGTGTACATCACCATGCCCAGCTAATTTTTGTATTTTTAGTAGAGATGGGGTTTTCACCATGTTGACCAGGATGGTCTTGATCTCTTGACCTCGTCATCTACCCGTCTCGGCCTCCAGAAGTGCTGGAATTACAGGCGTGAGTCACTGCGCCCAGCCCTATTTCTTATTCTTATTACCTTGTAATATATAATGAAATAACCATACAACTCACCATAATATAGAATCAGTGGGAGCCCTGGGCTTGTTTTCCTGCAACTAGACAGACCCATCTGGGGGTGATGGGAGACAGTTACAGATCATCAGGCATTAGATTCTCACAAGGAGCGTGCAACCTAGATCCCTCACATGCGCAGTTCACAGTAGGGTTTACCCCCCTATGCGGATCTAAGGCCACAGCTGATCTGACTGGAGGTAGAGCTCAGGCAGTAATCAAGTGATGGGGAACAGCTGTAAGTACAGACGAAGCCATCATCCGTGGCTTGGGGGTTGGGGACCCTTGTGCTCGAGCACATGCACAGCTGTTGTGTGTTCCATCTTGTGGCTGATTTGTTTAAGAGCACAAACTACACTGCAGAGAAGAGCGGAGTTGGGGGGAAGGAAATGATGGCAACACCCCATTGCTGGGAAAGGCTGTCCTGGCATGCCAGAGGCAGGATGAAGGCAGCAGGAATGCTTCTCCAGAATATGTTATCATAAAAGAGCCTGAAGGGATGACTAGGTCTCCAAAAGGAAAGTGCTGGAAGAGACGCGAGGTGCCGGGAGGTAATAGTTTTGAAGACTAGCCCTGTGAAGCAGTGTTTCTTTTTAATCCAGTGGCCTATTTTAAATTCTTATCCTATTTGATATTGTCTGCAGAATCTGATGCTAATGACCACTTCTTCCTTTTTGACGTTCATTTCTTCCTTTGTTCCCGTGACAATAGCCTTCCTTGCCTTCTCTGCAATGTTTTCGAATTCTCTTCTTTTGTTCTTCTCATCCTCTGCCCGAACTTTAAATATTGCTGTTTCTGGCTAGCTAACATCATATGGTCGCTGTGGGATAGATGCTGTGTAGTCCTGGTGTCACATGTCCCCACTGTTGTGCCATGCAGTTGGTCCCAACCCTTTATGTGAGCTGTGATTTTATTTTGGAACTTGCTAACAAACGTTTCTAGATGAAGCCCCACAGAGACCCCATGCTCAGGAAGTAAACCTGTCAGGAAGTCATCATTTGCCCCTCCAAACGTGTGCATGTGTCTTTATAATAGAATGATTTATAGTCCTTTGGTATTAAAGACTCCTGCGCTAAGACAGCAACCTCCTAAGCACTATCACTGTTTTAAGGAATATACCATTTGGAAAAGTAGAGAATGAGAGTAAAAGGGAAGCTAATGTGAGGTAGAAGAGAAGGCGAGGCAGGAGAAGATGAAAAGAAAAAACAGCATAAGGTGCAAGGCTGGGAGGTGAGTGGCCGCACTCATCAGGAGCTTTGCCGCCCCTCAGTTTCCCAAGCACCTGCCAGGTGCAGGGCACTGTGGGGGCTTTCATGTAGGAGATTCCTCCCTCGTCTTGCTCCTTCATAACAAGAGCAAGGAGGTATCAAAGTAAAAGTCCTGAGAAAACCCAGAGACGGTTCCTGGGTTGTCTCACTGGTGCCTAATGTCTCTTCAGGTGGTTGGAGAAAATGTCCCACTTCATGAGGCCACCATCTGACCCAGGGCACCCAGGTAGTCCTTCCTTTAAAGCAGGGGTCCCCATCCCCTGGGCTGTGGACCAGGATGGGTCTATAGCCTGTTGGGAACAGGACTGCACAGTAGGTGTGTAGCAGGCAAGTGAGCATGACCTCCTGAGCCCCGCCTCCCATCACATGAGGGGAGGCATTAGGTTCTTGCAGGAGCAGGAACCGTATTGTGGATTGTGCATTTGAGGGTTCTCGGTTGCACATTTCTTATGAGAATCTAATGCCTAAAGGTTTGAGATGGAACGGTTTCATCCTGAAGCCATCCCCACCCAGCATCCCATCTGTGGACAAGCTGTCTTCCACAAAGCCGATCTCTGGTGCCAAAAAGTTTGGGGACTGTTGCTATAAAGCAGGTATGGTCTGTGAGGCCTGGCTGAGCCCTGAGACCTAGCTGAGCCCTCGTAGCAGAGGTGACTGATTAAGACTTAATGCGAGATCGTCTACTGCTTCCTGAACTTGTACTGACTTTCAGGTCTTCATTTATTTATTTACTTTTGAGATGGAGCCTCACTCTGTCACCCAGGCTGGAGTGCAGTGACATGATCTCAGCTCACTGCAACCTCTGCCTCCTCAGTTCAAGCAATTCTCCTGCCTCAGCCTCCCAAGTAGCTGGGATTACAGGCGCCCACCACCACACCCAGCTAATTTTTATATTTTTTAGTAGAGACGGGGTTTCACCATGTTGGCCAGGCTGGTCTCAAACTCCTGACTTCAGGTGAACCGCCTGCCTCGGCCTCCCA
This sequence comes from Saguinus oedipus, assembly GCA_031835075.1. Classification (NCBI taxonomy): domain Eukaryota; kingdom Metazoa; phylum Chordata; class Mammalia; order Primates; family Cebidae; genus Saguinus; species Saguinus oedipus. The sequence continues at coordinate 131,064,131 of CM063180.1, forward strand.
GAGCCCTGGTATTACAGACGCGAGCCACCACGCCTGACCTGACTTTTAGATCTTCGAAGTTTATCTGTTTGAGCATTGTTGAAGTGTAATGAATTTTCTGGTAAACGTATGCCTCACTCATCTCTGGTTGGTGTTTCTGCAAACACCACAGGATCTGGAGACGATACCGCCTCGTGTCTGCCAGCAGCTCCGACCATCTACCTGGGCACAGCAGGGCTCCGTGAAGGCGTGTTCCTGGGGTTCCCATGTTTCCACCCTGGGATCCAGGAGGCCTGGCCCCAAACCCCAAGTCTTCACCAACTACCTGTGAGAGGTAGGGGCATGACAGCTGCTCAGAGGTCTCAGAGTCCTCACGTAGATTCCAGGAACAGTAGGCTGGCTGGGCCACCAGCGCCAACATCACATGGCGATGTCTTCATCATGACAGGGCATCGTGTCTGTGAGATCTGTAGCCTGGCAAGAATCCGTAGCAGGTTGTGCGGGAGCGGGCTTGGCTCTGATGCTCCACATTCTTCTCGGCGGCTTCTTTCTTTTTTATGGAAAGAGTTCAGGCTTCGGTTCATCGAGACAAGCCTATGAATAATTTCTGCTCTGTTAGTTCCCTCATGCAGTACAGTGCTTTATCTGTCAGCCAGAGTTTCCTTGCTGTGTAGCTGTGGCTCTTATCCAGTTTATCTCATAATATTTATTTTCTGAAATAATCTAGGGCATATACTTGCTCATGCTTTTGTTAGTTCACATTTGAGAATGGGCTGCCAGTTTGCAGTCTCGATAACACTGTGGCGTCTCTGCATCTGCTTCTCAGCTGCATCTACTATTTCAATGTTCGATAGTTTCTCCTGCTTCACCTCGTTAACCATCCTGGTCCCTACCTAGGCCACGCTCTGCACCACCACTGAGCATGAAGCCGAGGCTCCTGAAGTTAGATTCTCATAAGGAGCATGCAAACTGGATTCCTCAAACGTGTAATTTACAATAGGGTTCGTGCTTCTGTGAGAATCTAATGCCACCCCTGGTGTAACAGGAGGCGGGGCTTAGGCAGTCACACTCACTCACCTGCTGCGCACCTACTGTGCAGCCCTGTTCCTAACAGGCTGCACATCCATCCTGGTCCACAGCCCAGGGTGTGGGGACCCCTGCTTTATAGGAAGGAGCATACCTCTGAGATCCTACATGGACAGAGGTGTAAATAGCTTAGTTCAATCAGTCGGTTGAAAATGACACCATTCTCCCATGCAGCATTTCTATAATCTTTTTGTTACTCTGAGTGATAACAGAACCTGTAGCTGCTCTGTTAACCTGGAAATGGGCTTGTTTCTTCCAAAGAATTACCCATTTTCAGAGTGGGTCCGTGTTAATTTCATTTTTCAATGACACACACTTGGCGATGATCAAGTTCCCTGTGGAAGAAGTCACACTAGAAAGACTGTTATGTTTTGGACCCTTGAGGTTGGCTGGAACTCTAAAGGTAGATGCGGAGAGACTTTGCAAAAGGAATCGCCCTGATGTAGTGACAGATGGGATGTGGAAGGGGAAGGAGAGGGTGGAATCGAAGATGAATGATGAAAGGGCTCTCTCTGGTGGCATTGAGAAGCTTCTAAGTTGTTGGAAAGCGTTCCTGCCATAAGCTAATTGATTAGATTGAAAAACACACGTATATGGGGCTCTGACCTGAACTGTAGCTGACTAAATTGCCAATTGCTTTGTGTGTTTGTGCGTGTGTTCGTGTGTGTGTAAACAGGCCTGGTGTTTGTGATGCAGTCACTTCTTCTATAAGATTTTTGAGAGAAAACATGCATCCTCACCCTCCCAGGGGCGGCAGCAGCTCTCGGTGGTGAGAGAGAGAAGGCAGTCTTCATTCCTCTCCTTTTCCTTCTGCTCTCTCCCCAGCCCTTGACCTCCCACCTTGGCCCCTTCTCCGGTGCATCTTCCTCACCTCCTGCCCAAGAGAAGGAAGTAATTAAACAAGCTGTTCTGTGTTGTCTTTTTAAGGATGTGAGACTTGTAAAAAAAAAAAAAAAAAAAAAAGTACGACTACGAGTACAAGTATGGAACAAAGTGAAAAGTCTCATTTACGTTAAAATAAGAACTCTATTGACCAGGCACGGTGGCTCATGCTTGAGATCCCCTCACTTTCGGAGACTGAGATAGGCAGAACATTTGAGCCCAGGAATTCAAATCCAGCCCAAGTAACATGGAAAAGCCCCATCGCTACCAAAAATAGAAAACTTAGCTGAGCTTGGTGTCCTGTGCCTGTAGTCCCAGCTACTTGGGAGGCTGCGGTGGGAAGATCACTGAGCCCGTGGAGGTCGAGGCTGCAGTGAGCCCTGAGTGTGCCATAGCACTTCAGCTGGAGTGACAGAGCAAAATCCAGTCTCAAAAACAAACAAACAAACAAAAGATGAAAAGAAATCTCTAGGTCAGAAGCAGACACTAACAAGATCCAGTATTCACAGGTGAGGGGAAATGTTAGCGCGTGATCAGGATGCATCCTGCATGCATGGCACTGCCCATCCTGTGCTGCAGCTGCTGGTGGCATTGGGTTTGTATTTAGATTTGCAGTTGGGTTCGTATTCCAGGTCCAGAGCATTTGCCCATCCCTAATAAGCTCAGCATGTTATGTGACTTAGCTCTCAGTTTCTCTGAAGGAGATGGCCTTGCAGTTTGAACTCCAGGAGCTCCTAGGAGCCACTGTGGAAAAGAGGCCAGAACCTGAATAAGGAGCATCTAACATGAGTTAGAGGCCAGAAGCTTGCAGTGCAGGAGTTACAGCAACTCAGTAGAATTACCCAGCCTTCCTTGTAGTGACTGGGGAGGGGAGAGCTGATTCTTTATCACGTCGTTGCTGTGACTAGTCCATTAGCTGACCTCCGGAGTATTCCCCTGGCTCCTTGAACACAGGGCTGTTCTTCAGCTGTTACGAAGCTCGTGTCCAGCCTAATGTCAGTGTTTCTCTCTGATTTCCTTTTGCAAGCGTGAGAGCTGCCTGTGACACACTGTTGGTGGTGCTTCACGGAATCTGTCCTGTGTGCATGTGTAAGAGTTTCAGTTCTCTTTCACAAACTATTAATGAGCTCATGTCTAGGGTTGCTAGAGTTTAGGAAAAGGAATCAGATGAGGAATAAATTTAAAGACATAGATAGAGGACACTGAGAAAAACAGCTGAGTTAGTGAGACCTTTCTGTAAAGGATATGATTTCATTCTTTTTTGTGGCTGTGTAGTATTTCATTGTGTATATGTACCACATTTTCTTTACCCCTTTCACTGTTTGTGAGAACCTGGGTTGATTCCATGTTTTTGCTATTGTGAATAGTGCTGCAAGGAACAGAAGGATACACATATCCTTTGGTAGAATTATTTATTTTCCATTGGATATATACGCAGTAGTGGGATTGCTGGGTCAAATGGTATTTCAGCAGGTAGTTCTTTGAGAAAGCTCCAGCCTGCTCTTCATAGTGGTTGGGGTACATTCCCACTGACAGTGTATGAGCTTTGCTCTGTAGTCTCAACAGCATTTGTTTTTATTTGACTTTTAAACAAAAGCCATCCTGTTTGTATGAGATATCTCATTGTGTGTGAAGTGGTATCTCATTGTGGGTTTGATTTGCATTTCTCTGATGGCGAGTGATGTTCAACATTTTTTCATATGTTTGTTGGCTGCTTGTATGTCTTCTTTTGAGATGTGTCTTTTTATATTCTTTGCCCACTTTTTAATGTGGTTATTTGTTTTTTTGCTAGTTTATTTGTTTAAGTTCCTTATAGATTCTGGATATTAGACCTTTTGTGAAAAATTTACATTTTTAAAGCGTACACTTTCTTTGGCTTTTAGTATATTCTCAGAGTTGTGCAACCTATATCATGACCTAAACTTGGATAGTTTTATCACCTCAAAAGAGAAACTTCAAACCTGTTAGCTGTTACTACCATCTACTCTGTCCCCTAGCCCCTGGAAACCACTGTTCTTCTTTTAGTTTCTATGAGTTTTCCTATGCTGAACATTTCATATAAATGGAATCATATACTGTGTCATCTTTTGTGGCTGGCTTCTTTCACACAGCATGATGTTTTCAAGGTTCATTCATGGAGTAGTGTGTCAGTACTCCAGTGCTTTGTATGACTGAGCCATCCCATTGGGTGTATATATCACATTTTGTTTATCTACTGATCAATGGTGAACACTGGGGTTCCTTCCACTTTTTGGCTATTATGAGTAGTACTGTGATGAATATTTGTGTACATCCTTCTGTGTGGACATGCCTTTGTTTCTCTTGGGTAGATACCTAAGAGTGGAATTCCAGGGTCATGTGGTAACTCCATGATTAACCTGATGAACCAGAGGGAGAGGGATGGTACCTTCCCATTTTAGCATGACACAAATCTCTCCCAGCAGTAAGTATAGATCCCAAGCAGTGTAGCTCCTGTCCTGGCTAAGATTCAGCCATTTTTTCTTGAATAAATATTCTTCAGATTTTTGTAAGCCTTTGGTCATTTTCCAGAGTTCTGAGGAGGTTGATTTTGACAGTTTTGTTCTAGCTGCTTTAACAGAAGAGGCGTTTTTTGGAGCTCCTTCCTCAGCTGATCCCACTGACATCAGGGTGCATTTGTATTTAGTTCAATAAGTGATATTGTGATAGAGTTCTCATTCCACTGCTTATTTTAAAAATTGCTTGACTTGTTTTTAAGCTTTGATAGTGTTACTTGAACTTTGCTTCTAACAGATGCATCATGTTTCAGAGATCAACTCACTAAATTACATCATATTCCCCAAAACGTTGACAGAAAGTCACCTAATTCAGGATACCTTGGTGACTGTGCTTTCCCCTGAGATTGTTTTCCTTCATTGCACAGTAGTTCATATTCTTCTCTTCCTCTCTCTTTTTAAAATTTTTCTTTATTTATTTTTGGGTCATCTTTATTGAGGTATAGTATGCATTCATCAATATCCTCTAACTTAAAAGTACATTTGAATGAGCTTTGAAAAATGTGCAGTCATGTAACCACAGTTATGATGCAAAACAATTTCATCATTAAAAACAGTTCCCTCTATCATTTTAGTCAGTCCCGTCCTTCACACCCCAGCCCTTGGAAATCAGGGCTCTTCTCTCTAACACTATGGTTAAGACCTTCCTAGAATTTCCTAATAATGGAATCATGGAGTACATATCAGTTGGGTCTGGCCTCCTTCTCAGTATAGGACCTTCAAGAGTCATCCATGCCGGCCGGGCGCGGTGGCTCACGCCTGTAATCCCAGCACTTTGGGGGGCCAAGGCAGGTGGATCACGAGGTCAAGGGATCGAGACCATCCTGGTCAACATAGTGAAACCCAGTCTCTACTAAAAATACAAAAAATTAGCTGGGCATGGTGGCGCATGCCTGTAGGCCCGCTACTCAGGAGGCTGAGGCGGGAGAATTGCCTGAACCCAGGAGGCGGAGGTTGCGGTGAGCCGAGATTGCGCCATTGCATTCCAGCCTGGGTAACAAGAGCGAAACTCTGTCTCAGAAAAAGAGTCATCCGTGCTGTTGCATGCTTCTCAGTAGTTCAGTTCTTTGTTACTATTATGTAGAATTCCATCATGTGTACTCAGTTTATTGATCCATTCAACAGTTGACGGGTGTTTGGGTTGTTTCCTGTCCTTGGCTAATTTGAATAAAGCTGTGAACACTCATATTTAAGTAATTCTGTGAAAATTTTTATTCTTTTAGTAAAATATTTAGTAGAATTGCTGGTCATATGATAAGTTTATATTTAATGTTAATAGAAACTGGCAGATTGTGATATTTGTGTATTTATTTGCCACTTGTAACTTCACCAACAGCAGGATCATGAAGCTCCTTGATCAATCTATTATTGGACGTTGCCTTCATATTACTGAATTGTGACACCTCTACATATATGCTGTCAAATAAATATTTTGCAAATAGTTTATTCCAGAATGTGGCTTGCTCTGATTTCTTTAACTGCCTTCTTTTGAAGAGCAGAGTCTTTTAATTTTCACCAAGTCTAATTAATCAAGATTTTTCTTTTTTTTTATTTGTTTATTTTAGTTGTATATTGTCTTTCTTTTTTTTTCTTAATTTTTTATTGCATTTTAGGTTTTGGGGTACATGTGCAGAACGTGCAAGATAGATGCATAAGTACACACATGGCAGTGTGTTTTGCTGCCTTTTTCCCCTTAACCCACATTTGGCATTTTCCCCCGGGCTATCCCTCCCCAGCTTCCCCCCCACTGTCCCTCCCCTATTCCCTCCAATAGACCCCAGTGTGTAGTACCCCCCTCCCTGTGTCCATGTGTTCTTATTTTTCTCACCCACCTATGAGTGAGAATATGTGGTATTTCCTTTTCTGTTCTTGTGTCAGTTTGCTGAGAATGATGTTCTCTTTTATGATTTTGACTGTCACCCTCTATTTAAGAAAGTTTTGTTTCAGCCGAGGTCATTATGTTCTATTTAGTTTGTTTCTAGAAATTTTATAGTTTTAATTTGCACATTTACATCTATAATGTAGTTTATGGTAAATTTTGTAGATGGTACAAAGTGAAGGTCAGGGATCCTTTTTGCTGGTACGTGGATATTGTTTGTTCAGTATGTTATGTTGAAATGATGATTATCTCCACAGAGTTGCTTTTGCTTGCACTTCTGTTGAAAATGAATTTGCTATTGATGGATGGGTCTGTTTCTGGACTCTATTCTGTTCCATTGATCTATCTTACTACCTTTGCAAAGTTATTACACTGTCTTGATTACTATAATTTTAAAAGACTTAAAATCGCCAGGCGCGGTGGCTCAAGCCTGTAATCCCAGCACTTTGGGAGGCTGAGGCGGGTGGATCATCAGGTCAAGAGATCGAGACCATCCTGGTCAACATGGTGAAACCCCGTCCCTACTAAAAATACAAAAAATTAGCTGGGTATGGTGGCACGTGCCTGTAATCCCAGCTACTCAGGAGGCTGAGGCAGGAGAATTGCCTGAACCCAGGAAGCGGAGGTTGTGGTGAGCCAAGATCGTGCCATTGCACTCCAGCCTGGGTAACAAGAGTGAAACTCCGTCTTAAAAAAAAAAAAAAAAGACTTAAAATCAGGTAATTTAAGTCCTCGGATTTTCTCCCTCTTTAAAATTGTTTTGGCTGTTCTAAATTATTCATATTTCAATATAAATTTTAGAATAAGCTTGTCAATTTCTATAGAAAATCCACCTGAAATGCTAGGATTGCATTAACTCCATACATCAATTTTGAGAGAATTGGCATGTTAGTAATGTTAAGTGTATTTACATGTAGATCTCCTTTTTTAGGTATTTTAAAATTTTACCAATATTACATATTTTTCAAGTGTATCACTTAGACTATATTTTTGATACTATTCAAAATGTGTTGTGAATTTTTAACTTTCTATTTCCAATTGTTAGTATACAGAAATATTATTTATTTTTGTAAATTAACTTTTTATCCTACAAACTTGCTAAACTATTTCATTGATTTTGTAGATTTTCCATACATTTCTTAGGATGTTCTATGGAGCTGTTCATTTTATCTGCAAATCAAGCCAGTTCATTTACCAATTTCTGATTTCTATTACTTTTATTTCCTTTTCCTACCTTATTACACTGGCTAGGACTGCCAGTACAATGATGGCTAGGAGTGTGAGAGATTAAATCTCTGCCTGGTTCTTGATCTGAGGGGAAGAGTGTTCAGTATTCCACCATTAAGTGTAATGTTACTTGTCGGTTTCTCATACATATCTTTTGGCAGATTATGAGAGTTCCTGGGTTATGGAAAATGCCATGCATTTCCTCTTAACACTTCTTTGAGTTCATTCTACAGATTTTGATATGTGATTATTCCATTTTTGCTCATTTCACACTCATATTTTTCACAGATGAGTATTCAGCTAAAGGTCCCACAGGATCTGCTGCAGACCTGCAGAGCTCAGGGCTTCTGTGAAGCACCCTCTCTCCAACACCCTGCTCCATAACTTCTAACTTTACAGAACTCCTGGCTTTGTGTCCTCAGTTTATAAGGCCACCAGGTCTTATCTCAGTCTCTTTTCTTAGGCTGTGGTCTGGCAGCTTTCTCTAGGCAGTGAGCTGGGGCCCTGGTAAGCTCAGCTGTTTGATTCCTCTCCTACAGATGACTCTCTTTTACTGCCTATTGTCCAAAGTCTAAAACACATCATTTGTGTATTTTTTCAATGTTCTCATTGTAGGAAGGAGGGTAAATCTAGTCCCTGTTATTCCTTTATGTCCATAAGCAGAAGTCTGTAAGTTTACTCTCACACTGATCTTGCATCTATGACTTCATGAAGGAAGCATGCATGAGAGAAACTCCCAGAGGTAGATGTGCTCTAGAAGGTGTGAAGGTCAGAAATGGTGAGCCTGGGTGGAGCAAGCCCTGGGGAGAGCGTGAGGCTGGGACCACCATTCTGGGGTTCATGGTTCTCCGGCACACATTAGGTTGCCCTAGGGAGGATCTAGAAAAACCCTGGCACTGTTTTGCCTGACACACACTAAGTCAGAATACCAGGCACCTGTGTTGTGTAAAAGATATGCCAGGGAAACTAATGTGAACCTCCTTGTATGAAGCATGGTGCCAGCTCCTCTCAGCTGATTCTGACGTGTCTTGTGTGAGGTGACTGAAAAGACTCTCAGATGCCTACCAAGACTGAAGTATTTGCAAACTGAAGCAATTTAGGCAGCATGCTCTAGTACTCCTGTTATCTTCAGACAGGTTGAAATTCTTCTAAGGAGCCGAGGGGCAGGAGGGTTTGACCTCACTTGGTGGTATAGTGGCAGTTGGGAAGTGCCCGTGGATATATGTTGACTATGTTCAGAATTGTCAAAATTCAGGACAGTCACACCAGGCTCTAACACTGGAAACTGCCGATCAAGGCACATAGTAGCAACTTTGTAATTTGCAACTTTTTTTTGGTATAAATTTGATCAGGTAATTTGTTATCTCTAAGCCTCAGTATTGTATTAGTTTTGTCATGTGTAAAATAGTCTATTTCTGTTATCTTCTAAGATTTTGTGAAGCTCACATAATATGGTCCAGGTGAAGGCATTTAAGAATTTATTAAAAGAGAGGGAAAACTACATATCTATTTAGTATGTTTTATGTCTTTAAATAAAATTATGTAATTTAATCTAAAAGTAAGTTAGATGTAATGGTGTCTTTAGAAATTAGGTCTTGTGCAAATATGCAGTGTTTGGGTTTGAATTAGCTTATAGAGGAAAGTAGGCTTACTTTAATAAGTAATTGAAAACTTATTAATACATGTCTCAAAATTTTTTTAGTGAAAAGTGTGGAAAGAAAAAAATGTACAGTAAAATGGATATGTGTTTCTGCTTTATAGTTATGGGCATTTTACTTAAGCATTCATTCTTTATGTAAGGCTCACTCTAGTTGGCTTTTTCCTCACTTAAATAAACACTGACGTTAGTCACATGCAGAATTAAGCACTGAGGCGGAATTTTGTGGTGTGGCATGAGACACTCAGAGCTGATGGAAGTCTAGAAAGATTAAGCAGTTGCTCCAACCTGAATCAAGCAATTCTCTTCAAACATGCAGTAAAATGCAGCCAAGTAGACGTAATCCAAAATGGACTATGTGGAGGTCCTGTGGGTAAGATTGGGACCTCCACGTAGTCCAGGAGAGAGTACCTTTAATATTTTGCACTATTCATTTTTAATTTGGAAGCTGTAACTCTTGTCTGAATCTATGTACATTTGGTTTTAGAAGACAGGAGTTCTTGGAGAAAGGCCGGTGTAGCTCTGTTTTGGTAATCTTATAAGTTTTGCCCAACTAAGCCTTGGCCATCCTGGTTAGTCCTGCACACAGCCCTCAGGTGAGCCTGTCACCGACAAGGCACCCAGAACGTGGACTCACATATGCGTGTCCAATAATCTGGAAAGGACTGGGCACATTGGAGCCTGACCTGTCTTAAAAAAGCCTTTCTTGGCCAGGTGCAATGGCTCACGCCTGTAATCCCAGCACTTTAGGAGACCGAGGCGGGTGAATCACGAGGTCAGGAGTTTGAGGCCAGCCTGGCCAATATGGTGAAACCCCATGTCTACTAAAAATATAAAAAATGACCGGGGTGTGGTGGTGCACGCCTGTAGTCCCAGCTACTCAGGAGGCTAAGGTAGGAGAATTGGGAGGTAGAGATTGCAATGAGCCAAGATCCAGCCACTGTGCTCCAGCCTGGGCAACAGAATGAGACTTCATCTTAAAAAAAAAAAAAAGGCTTTGTTTATGCAAATCCATGAACTTTTTCTGTGCAAGGAAAAGCACAAAGCCCTTGCTGTGCTTCTAAAAGGCAATGCAGGATTGCCTCCCTGACAGGGTGTCTCAGGGAAGCCGCCTGCACCTTGTATAATAACTTTCTCATAGACAGTGGGTGAATTCAGTGGTGTGGTGGATGCCTGGCAAGTGGTCTTCATCTGGCACTGCAGTGGTAACTCTCTCATTTCCCATGTGGAATTGTGACCACGGAGTTTTGCATTTTCAGAGATTAAGTTGCTCAAGAATAAAATACTTTAAATGTACTTATTTATTTGTCTGTGACCCCAAAGAAGAAGGGTTTGGGTTAGATAACCTCTTTCAGCTTTCACAGCCTACAGTTCCTTTCCCAGTTCGGAATCATACGTGTATGGGAATGTGTAAATGTGCAGGAGAAAGTGGGGAACAGAAAAAGTCTCAAACACAGAGTATTTCAGTTAACTCAGGGAAGAAAACCTTCTGCAATTGGTCTTTCTTGTGGGCTCTCTCCTGATGTCTCCAAGGCTCACTGACTCCAGTGCCCTGCCCTGTGGGTCACTTGCAAAGTGCTTGAACATTCTGTCCTTTGTTTCCCATCCTGTCTCATTTTGGGGTCCGTTTGTTGACCCTTGAAGCCAAGCGCTCTGTCATCGGAGAGATGCTGGTGTCAGGCAGTCAGCTGTTTACCTTGCTGCACAATCTCTGCGCCCAGTTCAGCCAGAGAGAGCAGCCCTGAAGGCAGCAAACCAGAGCCGAGCCTGCAGCCGGACTCAACTCGCTTGTCACTCTGGAGTACTTTTCTGGCTGGAAATGAAGCTAATCCTTCCTAATGCGCTGGCTTCTTCAACCATGTCCAAGCGAGGCCTCATATTTGGCTAAGGCTTCGAATCCTGTTTCAGGGAATCCAATTCACTTAATCCAGTGTTCCTCTTTATTTAGCAAATACTTAATACCTACTACGTGCCAGCCAGAATAGTAGGCACTGGAGTACCTGTGAGACACAAATGTAGGTACACAGTGGGAATCTTAAATTCGCCAGAACGGAGAAATTCGGGTATATATTCATATAAAGAAAATGTAGTGGAGGAAATATCAAATGGAAAAAAGCAAGAATCCTTAGTTTTAAAAAAAACATTATTTCACTTATGAAAGGAGTCTTCTGTGAAACCACCCCTAGGTAGAAGCCCTGGGATAGATTGTTAGAAAGAAGACCCCCAACACACACAGAGCCCCACAAAATGTCTGGGAACTTGAGCCTACAGAAAATGTTCTAGACTCCCTATTAGAGAAATTTTACCAAAATGGTTATGTTTCAGGGAAGTGGGGATGATTTTACCCAGAGGCCTTGCAAGTTTCAGACAAGTCTCCTTGTTATAGGTCTGCAGGGAATTAAGGCAGCTTGAACCAAGAGAGAAAACTATGGTACGTATTTTTAAATACTGCAGTGAGAGTTCTATTTGTTTTTACTTGGTTAAGTAAGTCATAGCTAAAATTTCCCTGTAAGACCCTGGTCAAAATAAGAACTTTATTACTTTGGCTTAATATCAAAATGGTAAAACACAAACTGAAAGTCACCATAATAATTCTCTTTACGTCTTAATTGCGAACCCCGCAAGAAGAATGAAAACATGATAAAGTGACATGGCATAGACATCAAATAGAGACTTTGAAGTCAAAAACTTGAAATCAAATGACGGCTCTGACCCTCACTCAATGTGCAGTCAGAGGCAGCTCAGGCAACCTCTCCTAGCCTCAGTCTTCCCATATGTAAGATGGGGACGGTAATATCTACTTCACATGGCTCTTATTATTGTAACTGAATGACTGGAAAGTTGAAAAGCTCTTTAACAAGTGCTCAGCATGTAGAAAGTGCTCAGTAAATTTCAGTTACTGTCACTCTTGTTGCTACTGTTATTAGTGTTATTACCTGCAGTGTGTGAGGTGTTAGATGGTGCTTGGACAGAAACTGGGAAGGGTGAGCAGGAGAGTGTGCTGCAAACCTGTAATGAAAGAAATCTGTAGGGAAAGAGGAGGAAGCCAAAATCCCCAGAGATACAGGGGAGATTGTAGAATATGAGGGAACCAGAGCAGTCACAGTGGTCTCTAGTCCTAAACACTGAGGTGTCTGAGACAGCTTTATACATCCTCTTGGGCACATTTCTCTAAGAGACAACAGTGTGGAAATCTGATCAGCTAACAACGGAAACATCAAGAACCAATTGCATTCCACTCCATCAAGAGCCAACACTGATTTAAAGTAAGGGTCCCTGTGGTGTTTCAGTCTTATTATCCCTCCAGGGATCCCGAAGTCATCATGAAGATATTTCGCTAAAACTGCAGTCATACGTTTAAACATTGATAATGGAAAAATATATTTTGCTAAAAGCAGTCAGAACTGCAACTTCCATTGAAACATACTGAGAAATAGTTTTACAGTGGAAGTGAAAGATCTGACGTTTAATCAGCTTGGGAGGGCAAAAAATGATTTCCATGAGGAAAGGGAAAAAATGAACTTTTTTTTTTTTTGTGACGGAGTTTCGCTCTTGTTACCCAGGCTGGAGTGCAATGGCGTGATCTCGGCTCACCGCAACCTCTGCCTCCTGGATTCAGGCAATTCTCCTGCCTCAGCCTCCTGAGTAGCTGGGATTACAGGCATGCGCCACGATGCCCAGCTAATTTTTTGTATTTTCAGTAGAGATGGGGTTTCACCATGTTGACCAGGATGGTCTCGATCTCTTGACCTCGTGATCCATCTGCCTCAGCCTCCCAAAGTGCTGGGATTACAGGCTTGAGCCACCGCGCCCAGCCAAAAATGAACATTTTTAAAAGCTCAGCTGTCTGGAAGTCACCATGAAGCATTAAGGAACATCTGACATAAAAAGAGGGAGCATAATTCACCAAGAAGATGCCCGTGGGGACTTGGTTGCTGAAATTGATTTCTAAGTCAGGGGAGACATAATCCTAAGCATCCTAAAGACATGGAAGGGACGTCGGGGCTGCCCCACTGGGTCCCTCCCTCACACCTCATGCTCCACCAGGAGAGCTCAGTCTTGCCATGTAGCTCCCTGGCCTGGGACCTCAGGGTTTGGTTGATCCTCTGTCCTGCTCAGCGGGGGATAGCACCCTCCGCTCTGCTGCACACACTATCCTTGCTTTTCATTCTGCACACATCCTCTAAGCTGCGGGGCTTCTGGCTCTTTTTCATGCCACCAAAGATCCTTAAATACAGAGATCTTCATGTTTTCTTTCTTTTCTTTTCTCTAGGAGTCCCTGGACTTCTTATGGCCTAAAACTTAACATGGTAGGTAGCATTTGCCTTAAGTAAGCACCAATAGACAATAGAGAGGGGTGTGTGTGCGCGCGCGCGTGCGTGCGTGTGCGTGCATGCTTGCGTACGTGTTGACCTTTGTTTTGGTCAGCTCTCATTACAAAATTGGCCCATGATGATATTTGTGTGCAAGAGATGCTTCTGGAAGTATAGTCCCAGGCTGGAAGCTGCTACCCAGCAGCAAACTCAGACTAGGGAAGAGGAGGTGCACAGTTGTGGGACAGCAGCGGCCTTTGCAACAGTCAGTACTGGGCTTCAGTGGTCTTTATTTACCCTTCTAGTATATCACATTTATTATAATGGCTTTGTGTGCACCTGTCTTAGGTTACCAGCTCCTTGTGAGAAGTGCCACAGCTGTTTCTATCTTTGTTTCTTCAGGCCCCAGATTCATTCTTTTTTTTTTTTTTTTTTTTTTTTGTCTGATTGTATCTATTATTTTTTAAAATTATACCTTAAGTTCTGGGATACTTGTACAGAACATGCGAGTTTGTTACATAGGTATATATGTGCTAGGTTGGTTTGCTTGTACCCATTAACCCATCATCTACATTAGGTATTTCTCTCAATGCTATCCCACCCCTTTCCCACCACCTCCCAACAGGCCTCAGTGTGTGATGTTCCCTTCCCTATGCCCATATGTTCTCATTGTTCAACTCCCACTTATGGGTGAGAAGATGCAGTGTTTGGTTTTCAGTTCCTGTGTTAGTTTGCTGAGAATGATGGTTTCCAGCTTCATCCATGTCTCTGCAAAGGACATGAACGCATCCTTTTTTATGGCTGCATAGTATTCTATGGTGCATATGTGCCACATTTTCTTTATCCAGTCTATCATTGATGGGCATTTGGGTTGCTTCAAAGTTTTTGCTACTGTGAATAGTGTTGTAGTAAATATACATGTGCATGTTTCTTTATAGTAGAATGATTTATAATCCTTTGGGTATACATCCAGTAATGGGATTGCTGGGTCAAATGGTATTTTAGGTCTAGATCCTTCAGGAATCGCCACACTGTCTTCCACAATGGTTGAAGTAATTTACACTATGACCAACAGTGTAAAATGTTCCTATTTCTCCACATCCTCTCCAGCTTCTGTTGTTTCCTGACTTTTTGATGACTTTCTGTTCTAACTGGTGTGAGATAGTATCTCATTGTGGTTTTGATTTGCATTTCTCTAATGACCAGTGATGATGAGCTTTTTTTCAAATGTTTGTTGCCCGCATAAATGTCTTCTTTTGAAAAGTGTCTGTTCATATCCTTTGCCCACATTTTGATGGGGTCGTTTTTTTCTTGTAAATTTGTTTACATTCCTTATAGGTTCTGGATATTAGCCCTTTGTCAGATGGATAGATTTCAAAAATTTTCTCCCATTCTCTAGGTCGTCTGTTCAGTCTGATGATAGTTTCTTTTTCTGTGCAGAAGCTCTTTAATTTAATTATATCCCCATTTGTCAATATTTGTTTTTGTTGTCATTACCTTTGGTATTTTAGTCATGAAGTCTCTTTGCCCATGCCTATGTCCTGAATGGTATTGCCTAAGTTTTTTTCTAGGGTTTTTATTGTTTTAGGTCTTACATTTAATTTTTAATTCATCTTGAGTTAATTTTTGTATAAGGTGTAAGGAAGGGATGCAGTTTCAGTTTTCTGCATATGGCTAGCCAATTTTCCCCACACCATTTATTAAATAGGGAATGCTTTCCCCATTGCATTTGTCAGGTTTGTCAAAGATCAGATGGTTGTAGATGTGTGGTGTTGTTTCTGAGACCTCTGTCTGTTCCATTGGTCTATATGTCTGTTTTGGTACCAATACCATGCTGTTTTGGTTACTGTAGACTTGTAGTATAGTTTGAAATCAGGTAGCAGGATGCCTCCAGCTTTCTTCTTTTTGTTTAGGTTTATCTTGGCTATATGGACTCTTTTTTGGTTCTATATGAAATTTAAAGTAGTTTTTTCTAATTCTGTGAAGAAAGTAATTGGGAGCTTGATAGGAATATCATTAAATCTATGAATTACTTTGGACAGTATGGCCATTTTCGTGATATTGACTTTTCCTATTGATGAGCATGGAATGTTTTTTCACTTGTTTGTGTCCTCTCTTATTTCCTTGATCAGTGGTTTGTAACTATCCTTGAAGAGGTCCTTCACATCCCTTGTACATTGTATTCCTAGTTATTTTATTCTCTTGGTAGCAGTTGTGAATGGGAGTTCACTTATGATTTCACTCTCTGTTTGCCTATTATTGGTGTATAGGAATGCTTGTGATTTTTGCACATTTATTTTGTATCCTGAGACTTTGCTGAAGTTGCTTATCAGCTTCAGGAGTTTTTTTTGCTGCGATGATGAGGTTTTCTAAATATACAGTCATGTCATCTGCAAACAGAGGGGTAATTTGCCTTCCTCTCTTCCTATTTGAATATGCTTTATTTCTTTCTCTTGCCTGATTTCCCTGGCCAGAACTTCGAATACTATGTTGAATAGGAGTGAAGAGAGAGGGCATCCTTGTCTTGTGCTGGTTTTCAAAGGGAATGCTTCCAGCTGTTTTTCATTCAGTGTGACATTGATTGTGGGTTTGTCATAAATAGCTCTTATTATTTTGAGATACATTCCATGAATACCTAGTTTATTGACTGTTTTTAGCATGAAGGAGTGTTGAATTTTATTGAAGGCCTTTTCTTCATCTATTGAGATAATCATGCAGTTTTTGTCATTTGTTCTGTTTATGTGATGGATTAGATTTATTGATTTGCATAAGTTGAACCAGCATTGTATCCCAGGGATAGAGTCAGCTTGCTGGTGGTGGATAAGCTTTCTCATGTGCTGCTGGATTCGATTTGCCAGTATTTGATTAAGGATTTCTACCTCAATGTTCATCAGGGATATTGGCCTGAAATTTTCTTTTTTTATGTTGTCTCTGCCACATTTTAGTATCAGGATGATGCTGGCCTTATAAAATGAGTTAGGGAGGAGTCGCTCTTTTTCTATTTTTTGGAATAGTTTTAGAAGGAATGGTACCAGCTCCTCTTTGCACCTCTGGTAGATTTTGGCTATGAATCCCTCTGGTCCTGGGCTTTTTTGATTGATAGCCTATTAATTACTGCCCCAATTTCAGAACTTGATATTGGTCTATTCAGGGATTCGACTTCACCCTGGTTTAGTCTTGGGAGGGTGTATATGTCCAGGAATTTATCCATTTCTTCCAGATTTTCTAGTTTATTTGCATAGAGGTGGTTATAGTATTCTCTGATGATAGTGTATATTTCTGTGGGATCAGTGTTGATATCCCCTTTATCAGTTTTTATTGCATCTATTTGATCTTCTCTCCTTTCTTCTTTATTAGTCTGGTTAGTAGTCTATCTATTTTATTAATCTTTTCAAATAACCAGCTCCTGGATTTATTGATTTTTTTGAAGGGTTTTTTTTTTTTGTGTCTTTATCTCCTTCAGTTCTGCTCTGATCTTAGTTATTTCTTGTCTTCAGCTAGCTTTTGAATTTGTTTGCTCTTCCTTTTCTAGTTCTTTTAATTGTGATGTTAGGGTGTTAATTTTAGATCTTTCCTTGCTTTCTCATGTGGGCATTTAGTGCTATAAATTTCCCTCTAAACACTGCTTTAGCTGTGTCCCAGAGATTCTGGTACATTGTATCTTTGTTCTCATTGGTTTCAAAGAACATCTTTATTTCTGCCTGCATTTCATTGTTTACCCAGTAGTCATTCAAGAGCAAGTTGTTCAGTTCCCATGCAGTTGTGTGGTTTTGAGGGAGTCTTTTAATCCTGAGTTCTAATTTGATGCCACTGTGGTTGGAGAGACTGTTTGTTATGATTTCCGTTCTTCTGTACTTGCTGAGGAGTGCTTTACTTCCAATCATGTGGTCAATTTTAGAATAAGTGCAATGTGGTGCAGAGAAGAATGTATATTCTGTTGATTTGGGGTGGAAAGTTCTATAGATCTCTCTTAGATCCTCTTGGTCCAGAGCTGAGTTCAAGTCCAGAATATCCTTTTTAATTTTCTGTCTCAATGATCTGTCTAATATTGACAGTGGGTGTTAAAGTCACCCTCTATAATTGTGTGTCAGTCTAAATCTCATTGTAGGTCTCTTAAGAACTTGCTTCATGAATCTGGGTGCTCCTGTCCTGGGTGCTTATGTATTTAGGATAGTTAGCTCTTCCTGTTGCATTGATCCCTACACTGTTATGTAATGCCCTTCTTTGTCTCTTTTGATCTTTGTTGGTTTAAAGTCAGTTTTATCAGAGACTAGGATTGCAACCCCTGCTTTTTTTGCTTTCCATTTGCTTGGTAAATTTTCCACCATTTCTTTATTTTAAGCCTATGTGTGTCTTGGCACGTGAGATGGGTCTCCTGAATACAGCACACCGATGAGTCTTGACTCTTTAGCCAATTTGCCAGTCTGTGTCTTTTAATTGGGGCATTTAGCCCATTTACATTTAAAGTTAATATTATTATGTATGAATTTGATCTTGCCATTTTGATGCTAGCTGGTTGTTTTGCCTGTTAGTTGATGCAGTTTCTTCATAGTGTCAATAGTCTTTACAATTTGGTATGTTTTTGCAGTGGCTGGTACTGATTTTTTCTTTCCATGTTTAGTGCTTCCTTCAGGAGCTCTTGTAAGGTAGGCTTTGTGGTGACAAAATCTCTCAGCAATTGCGAAGGAGAAGGATTTTATTTCTCCTTCGCTTACGAAGATTAGTTTGGCTGGATATGAAATTCTGTGTTGAAAATTGTTTTCTTTAAGGATGTTGAATATTGGTCCCCACTCTCTTCTGGCTTGTAGGAGATCTTTCTGCTGAGAGATCTGCTGTGAGTCTGATGGGCTTCCCTTTGTGGGTAACTCAACATTTCTCCCTGGCTGCCCTGGTGAATCTGATGATTATGTGTCTTGGGGTTGCTCTTCTTGAGGAATATCTTTGTGGTGGTCTCTGTAATTCCTGAATTTGAATGTTGGCCTGCCCTGCTAGGTTGGGGAAGTTCTCCTGGATAATACCCTGAAGAGCATTTTCCAATTTGGTTTCATTCTCCCCCATCACTTTCAGGTATTCCAATCAAATATAGGTTTGGTCTTTTCATAGTCCGATATTTCTTGGTGACTTTGTTTGTTCCTTTTCATTCTTTTTTCACTAATCTTGTGTTCACATTTTATTTCATTAAGTTGATCTTCAATCTCTGATGTCCCTTCTTCCGTATGATCAATTTGGCTATTGATACTTCTGTATGCTTCATGAAGTTCTTGTGCTGTGTTTTTCAGCTCCATCAGGTCATTTATGTTCTTCTCTAAACTGGTTATTCTAGTTTATCAAGGTTCTTAGCTTCTTGCGTTGGGTTAGAGCATGGTCCTTTAGCTCAGAGGAGTTTGTTATTACCCACCTTCTGAAGTCTACTTCTGTCAGTTTGTCAAACTCATTCTTCATCCAATTTTGTTCCGTTGCTGGCAAGGAGTTGTGATCCTTTGGAGGAGAAGAGGCATTCTGGTTTTTGGAATTTTTAGCCATTTCACACTGGTTTTTCCTTATCTTTGTGGATTTATCTACTTTTGGTCTTTGATGTTGGTGACCTTTGGATGGAGTTTTGGCATGGTAGTCCTTTTTGTTTATATTGATGCTATTGCTTTCTGTTCATTAGTGTTTTCCTTCTAACAGTCATGCCCCTCTTCTGCAGGTCTGCTAGAGTTTGTTGGAGGTCCACTCCAGACCCTGTTTGCCTAAGTATCACCAGTGAAGCCTGCAGAGCAGCAAAGATTGCTGCCTGCTCCTTCCTCTGGAAGCTTCATCCCAGAGGGGCACCCACCAGATGCCAGTCGGATCTCTCCTGTATGAGGTGTCTGTTGACCCCTGCTGGGAGGTGTCTCCCCATCAGGACACACAGGATCAGGGAGGCAGTCTGTCCCTTAGCAAAGCTTGAGCACTGTGCTGGGAGATCTACTGCTGTCTTCAGAACTGGCAGGCAGAAACATTTAAGTCTGATGAAGCTATGCTCACAACCACGCCTTCCCCCAGGTGCTGTGCCCCAGGGAGATGGGAATTGTATCTACAAGTCCCTAACTGGGGCTGCCGCCTGCCTTTCAGAGATGGCTTGCCCAGAGAGGAGGCATCTAGAGAGGCAGTCTGGCTTCAGCAGCTTTGCTGGGCTGTGGCAGGCTCTGCCCAGTACAAACTTCCTGGTGACTTTGTTTACACTGTGAGGAGAAAACCGCCTACTCAAGCCTCAGTAATGGTGGACACCTCTTCCCCAACCCAGCTCTAGCAGCCCAGATCAACTTCAGACTCCTGTGCTGGCAGCGAGAATTTCAAGCCAGTGGCTGTTAGCTTTCTGGGCTCCATGGAGGTGGGATCTGCTGAGCAAAACCACTCAGCTCCCTGGCTCCATCCCCATTTCCAGAGCAGTGAACAATTATGTCTTGCTGGTATTCCAGACACCACTGAGGTATGAAAAATAATCCTGCAGCTAGATCAGTGTCTGCCCAAATAGCTACCCAGTTTTGTGCTAGCAACCCAGGGCCTTGGTGGTATAGGCACCTGAGGGAATCTCCTGGTATGTGAAGTGAAGACTGTGGGAAAAGTGTGGTATCTGGGCCAGATAGCACCATCCCTCACAGCACAGTCCCTCGTGGCTTCCCTTGACCAGGGGAGGGAGTTCCCTGACCCCTTGCGCTTCCTGGGTGAAGTGATGCACCATCCTGCTTCTGCTCACCCTCCGTGGGCTGCACCCACTGTCTAACCAGTCCCAATGAGATGAACTGCGTACCTCAGTTGGAAATGCAGAAATTACCACCATCTGTGTTGGTGTCACTAGGAGCTGCAGACCGGAGCTGCTCCTATTCAGCCATCTTGCCTGGGGAATCCTCATTACACATGCTACTTCCTTCTGTCCAACACACACACACACACACACACACACACACACACACACACACACACTTCACAGATGAAATTTTGAGCAAGTCATTAGATCTCTCTGAATATCACTCACATCAGCAAATGTGTGGGTATCCCAGGATTAGAAATAGTTTATCATAATCCTTAGAGCTATTTCTCCTTATGTCTGTGATTTCTATCTGATTTGTATATTAATATAAGAATTTCATAAATTATGCAGTAATTTAAAAGTTCAAGAAATCTTTAGAGCTAATGCTTCCTTCTGCATTTCACCGTAGGGCCTAAAGAAAAACTCTTCATAGAAATGTGTACATAAGGCAATATTACCAGAAATCAACCCCCAAATTAAGGCATCTGGGGACATGAAGAGGAGACTTGCCAAACTTTGTTTCTTCCCTTGCAAATCCTGGTATCCTAAGAAGCAGTCTGGATGATTGATGCATGAAGCTGCCTTGGAGCAGATGCAACTTCAGGGGGAATTCTCTCATTTTTTTATTGCAGAATAAATGAATGTTGTGGAAATACAGACTCCTGTTCTGCTGATTTTTCACTTGCATACCTGAATCAGGAGACGGAGAAACAGACAGTACAGTGTACTGATACCATTTGCAATATCCCCACTTGTTCTTTCTTCCATGAATTCCCCCAGGAGGATGTCCTCATTGAATTCAATTTAATTTTTAAAATTCAAGGTCTTTTAATATAAACTTTTTATATGTGGAGAGCTCTGATCTCATTTTTGGCTTCTATGACACTTTCCCTGAAGAGCAAGGCTGTGAGGAAGTTTGAATGGTGGATCTCCCAGTCTCATCTCTGCCATTTGTTCTAGTGTATTGGAGGAAAGGACCCTTGCACTATGCACATTTAGTGCACTAGGGATAAAGGGGCCAATGCATCTTCATTCCACAAGCTAGAATGGTCCTTCATTTATTGGCCAACCTTTGCTGAACACACAGGACCTTCCAGTAACTGTATGAGGGAAATAGAGAGATTAAGACCCAGGCAGGCCCTTGCCTGCAGTGCTGACTGAGTGCTGTAACCTATTTGCCCATGCAGTATGTCTTTCTACCTTCTGATGGGAGTGGAAGTTCTTGTTTCAAGTCCACTTTGCCTCCCACTGACTGAGGATTGGGATTAGATCTTTGATTGGCTAGAGGGAGAGGCGAGACACTTTGAAGGGGTGCAGAAATAATCTGGAGAAGAAGAGGAATCATGAGGGACTGGACAAAGTTGTATCTCAATCTTCTGGTCCCCAGACTCACCACTCCCTTAAGAGTGACAGCATGACTGTGACTCCCCTAAGAGTCCCAGCTTTAGCATCATGCCCTCTGTGGGACCAGAAAGAAATTCTGTTGAGGACTAACATCATTGCTCCCTGGGTGACCCAAGGCATCCCCAGCTGGTCATGTGACCGGCCAGACCACCATTCTTCCAGGTCAGTAAGAAAATGATTTGCTTTTGTAATCTTGGTTTGGTGGATGGCACTAAGGAAAGAAAGAGTTGGGGTTTGTCATCTTATGTCTTGACTTTGTACTCAATAGATTATATTGACAGGCATTGACTAAATCCAGTGGAAAAATGAACACTCCATACTCTGATAGACATTGAATAATTTGAGCAGAAAAACAGAAAAAGGAAAGAGACTAAATAATACTTTAGGAAGTAAGCTATATTTCTTAGATCTGGGATTTGACAATTTGGGATGGATAGAGAAATGAACTTTCCGTATCTCTCTGAGATTGACATTCTGGAATAAAAATCTAACTATGAAAAAGAAAACTTTTTATTTCAAATCCATAATTGGGAAACAGTTTGGGGGTAAGAAAAAATAAGAGACCTTAACAGGTAATCTGTACCCCTCTCTAACATCTAGGCATCTGAATAATCACAAAAGTAGATCCGTAGCCTTGTCTGACTTCTAGGCATCTGAGTAGTCACAAACACCCACACATTTTTTTAACCATCCAGAGAGAGAAAGGGAAAAAAGTATCTTTGATAAGACTGGGTGTATTCAGGGTGGTGTGGCTGTAGACAGAAAAATGTCCTTGCTTTCACTGGTTGCACATTCTAATGTATGACCTACATCCTTTCTGATGAAATTCAAATCAAACTCTTTCCTTTCCTGTCTCCACTGGAAATAGAAAATAGATATCCATTTGCCACACTTTAAAGAAGTCTTCATGTAAAAAAAATTGCTTTTAACACATTTCATGCAATCATGTCTTCCTCAGAAATTCTCAGTGCCTTTTTCTTCTGTTTGTCTAAGTAGGGAAGCTATCTTTCTATTTTTTTTTTAATGGTTTCTTCTGAACTCCTTCCAAAACCTGTTCATCTCACGTCTTCAGGCCCCAAATTGGACACACAGTTTTTAATTAAGATGTGATCCAGCAAGGCATTTGCTTAGATCTTACAGATCTGGAAAATTGCCCTTAAGAAAAGACTAGGCAAATAGAAATAATATAACCTCCTTGTCTCAGTCCAAACTTGAAGGACTCATTAGAGGATGTGTGCAAGTAGGGAGCAGAGGACTGTGAAAATCTGCTGGGCTTGAGCACGATTTCTGTTGAGATCACGAGATGCGACAACACTGAATGTCGAAAGTTTTTGGAGGAATCGTAGGTGAACTTTTCCTTTGGAATTCTGCAAGTGCTTTTTTCTTCAGGCATTGACAAATGTATACTAAAAATTACATGTACAATTTAAATTTCAGCAAGAAATACTGCTGACTTCATATGAGGAAAACCAGTCAAGTGATTTGTAAGCTTTTGAAGCAAGCAATGTTGACGTCTCCTACATCTCTTTATCCTATAGAGCCCCTTCCATGGAGATGGTCCCATAAGTAGGTACTGAAAAAGTTCCAGTGAATCATTCAATTTGAATACAGCTGTAAGATTATAAAAGAAATTTATAGTACAGCCACACTATCCAGAGCAAGGTTTATTTGGTTTGACTTGTTTCATTTTTAGCCAGGCACAGACTGCTTAGAAAGGAAACATTTTACAATTTGTCGAGATGTTATTTATCATTTGGTATAAATTGCAGTGCACCAAGATGTAAGACTTTATACCTCTGACTTTTACGGCATCACCCTTGATGATTTATTCATGTTTAGACGAAAGAACTCCCAATGAGGAGAAGTAGATTGCAATATGAATTGGTGTCATTGTTTGTGGATGTGCTCCGCTCACCATACACACTGCTCCACTACGACAGCTTCTAGTCCCGGGCCTGGGGCTTCAGTGCAATTTGCTTATGTTGAATCACTGGCTCTCAGATTCCCCTTGTGAACTGAATAGACTTAGAAACCATCCCAAAGAATGCTTGTTTTGTGTAGTCAGAGAAGAAAACTCTTCTTGGAAGCTTATTCCCCCTTACCAGGGAAGGAGTTATGGAGAGATTCTCAATCTAGTCTGTATATGAGTGCCTTCTAGGTAATTCACACATACAATTTACAGAGGTGGGAAGGAGTGAAGACAAAGCATTTTCTTTATTTTTTGCCCTAAGAAAACTAAAATAAATGTCAGTCTCATTCCATTTCCGTTGGACAGGGAAATTGAATTAGGAACAGCGTGAGGTAGGGTGGCATGCTGACCATAACTAGGGTCAGTCAGTCACCATCAGAGGACCCAGCAGAGAGCTTTGGGGTGCTGCAGCTGGGGAGGACACGCAGGACTTTCTCCGTCTGTTTCCCCTTGGTACCATTGATTTGTTGTCTGATTTAAATATACAGTTCAATATGCAGGTGTGTAAGTGCAGCATAAATAAAATGGCATCCTCCTTCAGAGCCAAGGGGCCTTCGTCTGGGAAACTGATATAATTTATGAGAGCGAGGAGGCAGCTGCCTAAATAGGTGGGGTGCTTCGTCACTGGCCAGTATGGAATTGGTCCGAGAGATGAGCTTGGAGGAGGGGGAGCAGAGCGAGGGGGAAGACAGCATGCCAGGAGGAACCAAATTGGGGCACCAGGACCTGAACCCTGGAAGCCATTCCCCAAACACATCCAGAGCTGCTCAGCAACTGCTCTCTAATCACCCTTTGTCCCTGGAGAATTCCAGAGAGGATGGGATTGTCTCAGTGAACTTAATCTTAGATGGGTGGCTCTCCCCCTTCGTTTTTTTCCCTGATGGAGGAGGGAGGGAGGGCGTCAAGAGTGATGCATCAAACCGAGGGTGACAAGAAGCTGGCTCCTTTTGCTCCACTTCCCAGCCAGGAGGGCTGACAGTGCTGGAGTGGACCAGTCGGAGGAGCTCCGGGGGTCTGGATGCTCTGGGGTGTGTGTGGATGGTAATGGCCACGATGTCCCTCCTGGTTGCGACCCATCAGAAAGTGGATACCACTGTGTCCTCTGGTCTCCCTGCGGTGCTGGTAAGGTATGCTTACGTATGTGTGCAAAGGGGAAAGAGGTGGACCAGCTACCATTATTCACGTGGAACTAGAATTATCAAGGCTTGCACGCTTTTATTTTTGTCTTCCAAGCTCTGGTCTCACCCACCGTTTTCTGAGGGAGAGGGGTCAGGAAGGAGGCCTTTCCCTACCCCATGAGTCAGAGAGCATCGGGGATGCTCCCACTGAGGAAGCTCAGAGCGCAGCCGGGGAAAGGGGTGCTCCCAGCTCTGCTGCCTGGTGGCTGGCACGTCGGGGTGGGAATGCTGGAGTTGAAGCTTCTCAGTGTGGATAGGAAATCATGGAAATGAGGAATGATCTAGCCTCCAGCAGTGACTCGGAGGAATAAATGAGTCCCGGAAATGCAGTTTCTGTGAACTCCAAATTACTATGGAGATTGCATTGCTTTCTCAAGACTTAAAAAACGAGGAGTCAGCGAAAGCCAGGAGAGCCGTGATGCATGGGAGTGAGGCGGGCCAGCGCGGTGGAAGAGGGAAAGAGGGGTCCGCATTTGCACCTGGAGGGGATTTGATGAGCGTTTCCCTGGTGCGCCCTTCCCCTGCCCTTTCCCAGAGCGCCCAGCTCCAGGGATGGTGCCCGCGAGGAGGAGCAGGTATGGCCAGAGCAGCCGGGCTTGTGGGCGGAGGAGGGCGGTGCTCTGGGGTGCAGCACCCACCGGGTGTGAGGGTGGGAGGGTGTGTGAGTGGGTGGGTGGGTGTGAAGATGGGAGAAAGGCTGCGTGTGTCACAGTGAGAGTGGGTGACTGTGTGCGAGTGTGCAAGTCTGTTGTGCGTGTGAGTCTGGGTGAATGTGCCATCGTGTGAGAGTGGGGGGAGTGAGTGCGGGGGAGCGAGAGTTGTGTGAGCGTGAGTGGGTGAATGTGAGTGCAGGTGTGTGAGTGGAAGAGTGATGGGGAGTGAGATGTGTGTGACTGGGTGAATGTGTATGTGCAAGTGTGTGTCAGTGTGGGGGAGTGAGTACTGTGAATGAGTGAATGTGTGCGGGGGAGAGTTGTCAGCATGAGTGGGTGAATGTGTGAGTGTGCAAGTGTGTGAGTGGGGAAGTGGGGAGTGTGAGTGGGTGAATGTGTGAGTGTGGGCAAGTGAGGGAAGTGAGAGTGAGTGGGTGAATGAGTGTGGGGGAGTGAGGTGTGTGTGTGAATGTGAGTGTGCCAGTGTGTATGAGAGTGTGGAAGAGGGGAGAGTTGTGTGTGAGTGGGTGAATGTATGAGTGGGGGAGTGAGTTGTGTGAGTGGGTGAATGTGAGTGTGGGGGAGTGAGAGTTGTGTGAGTATGAGTGTGGGTGAATGTGTGCAAGTGTGTGAGGGGGAATGAGGGGAGAGTACTGTGAGTTCGTGAATGTGTGAGTGTGGGGAAGTGAGAGTTGTGTGAGCGTGAGTGTGGGTGAATGTATGTGTGCAAGTGTGTGTGGGGGGAGACGGGGGAGAGTACTGTGAGTTCGTGAATGTGTAAATGTGGGGAGAGTTGTGTGTGAGTGGGTGAATTGTGAGTGTGCAAGTGTGTGTGTGGGAGACGGGGGAGAGTACCGTGAGTTCGTGAATGTGAGTGTGGGGAAGTGAGAGTTGTGTGAGCGTGAGGGTGAATGTGTGCAAGTGTGTGTGGGGGAGACTAGGGGGAGAGTACTGTGAGTTCGTGAATGTGTGAGTGTGGGGAGAGTTGTGTGTGAGTGGGTGAATTGTGAGTGTGCAAGTGTGTGTGGGGGAGACGGGGAGAGTACTGTGAGTTCGTGAATGAGTGTGGGGAAGTGAGAGTTGTGTGAGCGTGAGTGTGGGTGAATGTATGTGTGCAAGTGTGTGTGGGAGAGTACTGTGAGTTCGTGAATGTGTGAATGGGAGAGTTGTGTGAGTGGGTGAATTGTGAGTGTGCAAGTGTGAGTGTGGAAGAGGGGGAGTGAGTTGTGTGTGGGTGAATGTGAGTATGCAAGTGTGTCAGTGTGGAGGAGTGAGGGGGGTGAGAGTTCTGTGACTGTGTGTGCATGCATGTGCACACTGGGCTAGGCTTGGTATTTGAGGAGGAGCTCAGAGGTTCTCCTGGGCTGGCCACTGTCCTGATAGCAGGGCCCCAGGGTACCCTGCAAGTTTTCACCTTGCCAAGGTAGGCTAGAGGCAGGACTCCAGCTTCCTTGCCAACGTGTGCAGGAAGCAGGACCCCAGCTGCTGTCCAGGGAGGGAAAGGGGGGTGCTCACAGCTGGGGTGAGTCCCTGGAGCCCACAGGTAGTGACTTGCCCCAGAATGAGCCTGAGAGAGTTTGGGGTTGGAGAACACCGGGGATGCTTGGTGTGGTGCAGAGGTAGGAGGGTGTAGGTGCCTGTGGGGTGCTGGTGGGAGGTTTGCCACGTGTTATCTCTGGATGGGAGAGGTGGACCACTGTATTAGGCCAGGACAGCGACAGCATGTCCAATTACACAGCGATCTGCCCACCTGCAGGATGCTGGGGGAGACCTGTCTCCAATGTCCCCTGACCTGACAGTCCTGCCCCCTGCCAGCCTGGCCGCGGCCAGCCCTGCCCCCAGAAAGCTCCACCCCTAACAGCCACACCCCCACCAGTGCCACCCCCTGCCAGCTTTGCCCTCAGTCCTGCCCCCTGCCAGCCTTGCCTCTGCCAGCCAGGGCTAGTCCCCCAAAAAGTCTTGTCCCTGCTAGCCCTGGCCATTCTCAGCTCCACCCTCAGGCAGTCCCGCCCCCTGCCAGCCCCACCCCCGATCAGCCCCACCCTCAGACAGTTTCGCCCCCTGCCAGCCCCGCCTCTTCCAGCCAGAGCCAATCTCTTAGTAAGCCCCACCTTCTTCCACCCCCACCCTCAGGCATCCCCGCCCACTTCCAGCCTCACTGGGCCATCCCTCCCTTTCACCCACAGGGGTCCCTGGATCTTGCCCCTAACTACCAGGGTGACCCCAATACCTCTGAGACATCCTTCTGCCCTAGGACAGCCAGGAAAGCAGAGAGAACAATTTAAATGCTCAAAAAGACAACTCTTTCATACTGTTATTTTCTTTGCCCAGGGAATTGCAATCAATTTCAGTACACAGTTAATAAAATGAGAGGCATTCAATGTGGATGCAGGTGTCAAGGGAGAGGGCTCAGGCTTGTTTTTGCCTTTTAGTACCAGCTCCTATTGTTTGGAAAACATGAGGTGGCTTCTGAGAATAAGCCTTGGCTCTTTGCCTGCCCTGGAGCCCCCTCGCCCAGGCAGGTACATGGCTCTTGTTTTAATGGTGGCCTTCATGGCAGTGGAACCCCACCCTCCATGACTGTCTCCAGGTGTCGCCTGTAGTATTACAGTGTGGGGGCCTCAGGGAAGGGTAGGTGACCTGTCCACATGTAACATATGTGTAAAGTTCATTGAAGAAAAGACGAAGAAGGGGTAACGTACAAGTTTACTAAGCTTTAGGAAGAGAAAGACCAGATTTCTTTTTGAGATTTTTCTCTTAATTGCTGGAAGTCTGTTCAAATCATACGTCACTTCTGGTTACTAAACAGCCAAGATTGTTTCTGGGTCCTTACAAAAATGTGAGGATACAAAGTCCCCTTGGGATGTGCAGTGGTACCCATAGTCCTTGTAGTCAGAGGATAAAGGGGTCCCTAGATTGATGGAGTAATAAGGGCAATGTGTTTGGAAGCGAATGTTGAGAAGAAAAGCTTCCTTATGTGGTCGGCAGGCTGAGGAGGTGAATGGTAAAGGAGGAAGTAAAGAGCACACACCGGATTTTGGAAACAGATAGCTCACAGCATTTGAAGAGGACAGCATTTGAAGAGGGCATTGGTAGTCTGGGTGCGGTGGCCCACACCTGTAATCCCAGCACTTTGGAAGGCTGAGGTGAGCAGATCACCTGAGGCTGGGAGTTCCAGACCAGCCTGACCAACATGGAGAAACCCTCTCTCTACTAAAAATATAAAATTAGCCAGGTATGGTGGCTCATGCCTGTATTCCCAGCTCCTCAGAAGGCTGAGGCAGGAGATTCACTTGAACCCGGGAGGCAGAGTTCGCAGTGAGCCAGGATCGCACCACTGCACTCCAGCCTGGGCAACAGAGTGAGACAGTCTCAAAAAAAAAAAAAAGAGATATTGTTATGACTCTGGCAGTTTCAATAAAAAGAGAGAGAGAGAGAGAGAGATGGCATTGTTATGACTCTGGCTTGCCTCTCTTATTGGAGAATCAAATTTTAGAATGATCTTCAATCTTCTTTGGTAATTTTTAGTATATCAGAAAGAAAACAGGGAAAGAACTTTCAAGTTTCTACTTACACTTCCTGAATTAAATAGTTTACATCCATAGAAGAAAATAAATATTCATGCCAAGCTATACAAATTTCTTTGTAAGTTTTTAGTAACTATTCTAACAAAAATGTATTTGTAGCTAAAAAACGAAGTGTTAAGCGATTTTTAAAAACGGAGCATTAGTTTTCTGCAGCAGGGATATTTAGAGTCTTCTTTCCCCTGGTTACACTAATGTGCATTTGCTTAAATTCAGTGGGCTCTGGCTGCACCCACGTTTGCATCATTATTTTGTCCAATCCTATATATGTTAATTTAGGGCCCAAGGGACCAGTTTGGAGCATGTGGTCCTGCTGAGTTATTCACTGCTCATTAGACAGTGGTCTGTGGGGAATGTGCTGAGTTCACACACTGATGTCCCTGGAGATTCTTCCAACTCCCCCACCTTGCAGCTGCCTCTCCAGCATCTTTCTCTCAGTCTTTCCCCCCCAACTAGTCTCCATCTTTAACTTATTACACTTCCGGTGTTAGTCCCTTTGTGTTGCTTTACCTGAGCCTGGGTAATTTATAAGGCACAGATATTTGTTTTCTCTCAGTTCTGGGGTCTGGAAAGTCTGAGATCAAGGGGCTGGCATCCGGCAAGGGCCATCTTGCTGCGTCCTGACATGGCAGAAGGTGGAAGAGAGTGAGCCCTCTTCTATAACCCCCCTTTTTTTTTAATACATCCATTTACAAGGGTGGAGCGTCATGATTCGAACACCTCCCAAAAGGCCCCACCCCTCAAACATTGTTGCATTGGCGATTGTTTCCAGCACATAAATATGGGGGTGTGCATTCAGACCATAGTACCTCCCAAATCTATAAGGCCACCTCTACTTTGCTCTCAGATCTATCTTTTCATTTGCAATTGTCTTTTAAATGCCACTAAATGTCCTGTCACATTTTGTCAACAAAACTCAATTCACTGGGCTTCCTTACCTATACGAGTTCCTATTCCTGACTTCTGATTTTTATTAAAATCCCTGTTCTTCTAGTTGTCCATCCTTGACACCTATAACATCTCTTCTATTTTCTATGCAAAGTGACCACGTTTGACAATTCTTTCTCCAATGTAAGCGTGGTGCCTATAACTAGTGCCCTTCTCTTCTGTAGCCACCACTTGCATCCCGCGTGATTGGCATAGTCCCCTGGTGTGCCCCATGCCTGCTGTTTTCTCCAGCATTGAATCCATCCTACTCTCTGCCATCAGATCACTATGGAAAGCCCAGTCCCACTCATATCAATTCCTGCCTATCAGATGTTCATTGTCTGTTTAATCACAGAATAGGCTAAAGTTCTTTATGCTCTAATTATTCTATCATCTTCACCCTCTCCTCCTACATGCAGTTGACACTACAAACAGATGGGGGTGCTTGCTCTTCCTCCAAAAAAGCTCTAAGCTTTTTTGTCTCCTTGCTCCAGTAAGGCAGTTCCTTAGCCTATAAGGGGCCCACTGTGTCCCTATAATTCTCATCCCTCATATTTCTCTCTTGAAATACTGTCCATTATTTAAAATACAGGTCACATACCTCCTTTTTGACAAACATTTTCCAATTCCCTTGACTTGAAGTGATAGCTCTCTCTCTCTACCTTCTCCTTCTCATTACTCAAGTCTACAGCCATACCACCTTCAATGTACCCGATCTCATCTGATCATGGAAGCTAAGCAGGGTCAAGCCTGGTTAGTACTTGGATGGGAGACCGCCTTGGAATACTGGGTGCTGTAGGCTTATTCAAAAAAAAGAAACAAAGTATATCCACACACGCACACACACACACACACACACACACACATACATACACATGAAATTTACCATAAGTAGAAGCCCCTCCTGCTCAAATTTGAGCTTTGTTTTTGTCAGTGCTGTATCTACATCAGTGTCTACACGAGTGCCTGTAACCTAGCAGGGGTTTCAAGAGTGCTGATGCAATGAACAAATGAATGAACCTCTGTGAAGCCATGAATTTATCACCAAGATGGATCCTGTCTTCTTACAGACACATCTTTAGGCTTCCTTCTGTGTCTTTTTCAAAGTTGTCACTGATATTTGTTTAAACTTTATTTTGGCCGGGCGCAGTGGCTCACACCTGTAATCCTGGCACTTTGGGAGGCTGAGGCGGGTGGATCATGAGGTCAAGAGATCAAGACCATCCTGGTCAAAATGGTGAAACCCTGTCTCTACTAAAAATACAAAAAATTAGCTGGGCATGGTGGCGCGTGCCTATAATCCCAGCTACTCGGGAGGCTGAGGCAGGAGAATTGCCTGAATCCAGGAGGCAGAGGTTGCGGTGAGCCGAGATCGCGCCATTGCACTCCAGCCTGGGTAACAAGAGCGAAACTCCATCTCAAAAAAAAAAAATAATAAAAATAATAAAAATAAAAATAAACTTTATTTCACCTGAATAACAAAATTTAGTGTGGGAATGATCTGCTGAGAGCCCGGCTCTCCTAAAAAACTCGGCCTCAAAGATGCTTAAAATTATATTCCTGATGAAAGGATGTATTCTTTGTGATGTATCAACCTCAGCAGCAAATCACAATAAACCCCGGTTGGTTAGTGTTTGAACCCAAGGTTGTAGACTCAGAGAGTGTGTGTGCATTGCTCCCCACCCAGCCCTATACAACCTGGTTCATCCTTGTGCCTGTGTGGATACCAAGTAAACCGAGGCTGGAAATAGTCATGTGTGTGAGTTCTGGTCCCAGGTTACATCACCGCAATGATCTCATTCATTTCATTCTTCTACCATTGCTTGAGTAAGTGCAATCATTTTCTTATCTTCCCCAAATCTTTTTGGGGCTGGTTATAAACCAAATTGAAAAGTAGACCACAGTTAACACTCCCTCTTTCCCAGCCACCCAGTACATCTCCTGTCCATAGCCAGGGAAGCACCTGTGTGCCCCAATTCTGGCCGGTCTTGGCTAATGGTGCCAACTCAAACAATTCTTGAAGCTGTTGATTAAGTGTGTTGCCAAATCAGGGATATTTCCTTACAGTGGGGGAGTTCTGAAGAAGCTTGTGTCAGAGCTATTGGGTCAATGATCTAATATCATAGAATTACACT
This sequence comes from Saguinus oedipus, assembly GCA_031835075.1. Taxonomy (NCBI): domain Eukaryota; kingdom Metazoa; phylum Chordata; class Mammalia; order Primates; family Cebidae; genus Saguinus; species Saguinus oedipus. The sequence continues at coordinate 131,096,313 of CM063180.1, forward strand.
ATCCAAGGTTAGATTTGGAAGGAACCTTATAGGTACATATTCTAACTCCTTTTCTCAGGAGTTAGACCTGAGAAATGACCTCTCCGGTTGAGTGATGTAAAGTCTAGTCCAGCCTGTGCCACTAACTCCCAATTCATGTGTATTTCACCATAACATTCTGCCTTTCCTCTAAAGTCTCCAAAGAACAAAGTTACAACTAGGGAATAAAAAAGTAGAATTCACAATTTTAAGAAGGCAGTTCTCTCAAACCCTACTGTATAATAGCAATTTCTCTGCCTAGCCATGGAGCCAACCCCATTAATTTTCAGTAAAACTTCAATGGTAATATTCAAGGAATAGTGGGATGTGTAACAATGCACTAGGTTTAAAGTTACCCAAGGGCTAATTTTTAAAAATCATTTTCATATCCAATGTTAAATTTATTGTTAGTTCTTTTCTATATGTCTGTGATAACCTTTGTACCCTGGTTAGCAGGGTCTAGAGAGAGCCAGCCATTTCAACAACAGTGAACTGAGACTCGCAGGAAACATACAGCTTAAGTGATTTGGCTGTATCTTTAACGACTCCTGAACATCTTCCAGAAATTGCTCATTTTAAGTAAGTCAGTGATTTAAACTTATTTTTCTGTTTTGTTTCTTTCTATTAAAAGCTTCTCCTAAAATTTTAATTTCATGAGAAATTCTGATTAGTTTGGAAGTAATTTTTTTAGTTGAAATACAAGTCAAAATTAATATTCACTTTAGGTAGACATTAAGTTTTACTCTCGTAGTGCGTATGAAAGACTAAAATCGTGCTGTTCGTAAAATGTTCCTACAGATAAATTTCACTTAACTGGTTTTAGAAGATGCTTTTGAGCCTTTTTATTTGCCTGAAGCAGGCATTTGGACTCCCTTAGGTGAAATGTGCTCCAGCCTTAAATTGCTTTATTTTGAGTTTGCTTTCTCCATATGAGATTTTCAGAACCTTCAAAAGTACAATGTCCTTTACAGTTTAAGTAAATAATGGAGGGACCAGCCTGACTGGAGCAGAGGAATCAGAGAACAACAAATCTCGGCGTGATCACCAGTGACATGGAGTCTGTGCCTTAGTGCAGTTGCCAGAAGTAAACCGCAGATTGAGCTCTGAGCTTCCTAATAGCCATGGCAAGGAGGGAAAATCATTGAGCTGCTATTCACAGTAGCCACTGATAAAAAAAAAAAAAGAAGCCATTCACTAGCCATTTCCTGCTAGTGAAACATAAGGACAATTTATCCCATGAGTTCCTTTAAGAAGGAATGAAGAAGGCAGATGCAATGTGACAGATTTAGTAGATAATGTGCTTGATAACACCCTTTGATAGAAAAAAAAAATTAACTTCTCTTTGAATGTGCTATTTGCATATATTGGCATACAGTAATTAAGGGTAATTGAGAAAAGGTAATTCTAAGTGGGAATAAAAGCACCAGATGGGAGGTATGGCATTCACTCTTACCTAAGTCCTCCTACCTGCAAGACACGGGTGAAACGTCACTTCCTCCAGAGCCATTGACGGATTCAGGACATCGTGATCATTGCTGCTTCCAAACATCCACGGCATTTGTTCACCGTGCTATTTATGTTATACTATAAGGAAGCATTGACAAAAACCTGGAGGTTTTGGTGTCTGAGCAACATTCCACAGGGTCCAGGACTGCATCGTTTATTGTGGTAAATCCAATGTCTCGTTCATTTCCTGTCACCCAGTGGGCCCTCAGGTTTGTGGCTATGGATGAGTCTCTTGGTGGCACTGGAGACTGCAGCCATCAGCTGACATTTCAAGAGACAATCCACTGTGCTGACACCTCCTGAAGACTGGGAAACTAATGCCCTATTGAGAAATAGCAAATGGCTATTTCTATTTCACTTAGTATTGGCTTGAAAAGATAAAAAAAATCACTTAGGATGAAAGAAAACTGTTTTGTGTTGAACATTTTTTAAAAAAATTATTATATCTTGAAGGTTTTTATTGGGCAACCAGTTCTTCCTATCTTAGACAAATGTAGGGGTGCAGAAATCATAAAAATTCCTGCCTATCCTTCAAGGTTCAATCTCACCGTTTCTTTCTCAGGAAAGCCTTCCCTGGCCATCCCAACAGACAGACCTGGCACTTCTAATTTCCCCAAAACATGACCCAGGGCTTACCTGGAATGAACAATCTTCTTTTGTGTAAATGTTTTATAACTACAGACTATTATAAATGATTTGTTTAGAAGGAAAACAAAGACTGGAAAAGTACATACAAGAATGTAGAGTGTGTATTTTCCCTTTAACTCTTACCTTGGTAGCCCTCTCGAATAATGTCCTTCTAAGTCTTTCGAGTAACTTTTATGTTGTCAAATTTTTAAATCACCTCCAAATTTTTACAGTCAATGAACAACAAAAGGTAGTTCAGTGTCAAGAACAATTAATAAAATAGATACTCAAAGTGGCTCATATGGTGAGATGAGGTTTGGTTTAAAAAACAATGGTTGTTTTGAAAGTCAGGAAACCGATCGTATCTATGTACATTTTGTGAATGTTGAGCTGTTTTTGGAGTTGGCTTCAACCATAGCAGTGTCACTAAAATAAATGACAAGGCAACTTTTTTGGAAGGTAATCTTCTCTCTGAATTAATAAAATGGAAAATCTGTATACCTCTGTCTGTGTCCATTCAATGACACTAATGACTACTTCAGAATGTCTGAATATTATAGTTCTTTGTCTATGCTCATTGTAAGCACCATGGTAATGGAACATGGCAGTTCCTATAGTGGAAAGCTTGGTGTGGTCCTCCGAGCTTAAATTGGAGGGAAACCCCACCATGGAATGCAGCGGCTAGATGCTTGGTCTCCATTCCACTCCCCACTCAACAGCGCTGCTTCTGGTTTCAGGATTGAGCTCCCTTCTGGGTTAGCCAGGCTGGGAACCTCGTTACTCTATTTTTTAATATTCACTTCCCATTGTGTCTGAGTCTTCAGTCACTTCTTGTTTATCTGGTGAATGAGTGAGTAACACACAGTTTCTATGTAGTTTCATTCAGCACATTTTATTGAGCACCTGCTATAAGACAAGCATTCACCTGGTGATCACCTAGGGCCTGTTTCCTTTCTTCCAGCTTGCTTCCCTGTTATAGAGGTCTTTTTATTCTGTCTGAATATGAGGGTGCACAGCGTGCGCGCATGTGCGCGCACACACACACACACACACACATATACACCTGTTTTGTATTCAAACCAACTGAGAATGCTCATTTATACACAGCTTTCATCTTAAGCACACAAAAGTCAGGCCATCCGACAATGAGATAAGGCAAATGCATTCATCAAACATCCAACAATAAATAGCTACTACATGTCTACTGCATGCGGCGCTGCTGTTCGGGGTCTGGGGATAGAGCAGGCTACAAAAGAGGCAGGTCTGTGCTCATGCCACTGACATTTTAGTAAGAGAAGAAGAGAGAAAAGTAGAGAAGCACTGGTCAGGTGGTGAGGAGTGCTAAGGAGAAAAATCAAGGGAGGAACGAGGAGGGATGAGGAGTGTGGATTTCAGAAGCGAGATCATGGAAGGTCACCCTGATGAGGGGACGTGTGAAAGAGAACCGAGTGAGAAAGGGCCCAGCACCATCAGGGTGTCCCTGAGAAGGTCACAGTGTCATGGCCAGGTCTGTCCTTCCACCAAGTCACTGACTGTGAGAGTTGGAAGGAAAATCAGCATCCTTCATTTAACAGGAAAATAAGATCAAGAAGAGGTTGCAGGTTCAAGTTCAGCTGCACAAAGACATATCTCTAGTTAGGAGGGGAAAACGGGAGAACAAGGAAAGTTAAAAGTTGGCTATGCATAGAAACTGCCAAAAATATTTAATAAGATATTCAGGAACTAGCCGAAAGATAGTTCCTGAATATTCAATCAAATATTCTATATTTAATTTCATGGTATAAGAATTCATGAATCGAATGAATCGTTGATCTTCTCAGCAACCGCTGACATTGTTTCATAAAGCCGATTCACACCCTATATTTGATTGTAGGAAAGTATGCTAGGGGAGTCGTTATCTCAGACCCTTAAATATAGTTAATTCCCTGGTACCAAGACTTAGAATCTTCAGGATATCTGCCTCCACTACCTGATGCTAGACCTTAGTATCCAGGGAGAATGACAGCCACACCATGGCCAGGGGTCCAGGGAAAGCAGTGGAATGGGCATCTGAGAAAACCAACTAAAAACTCACTCACCTGTAATGAGAGGGGAAGTGATTATACTATTTATCTTAGTGGTATTTATAGTTTTAAGGAACATCTCCCTGTAAGTGACATCTACCCACTGCCCTGTAACCTACTATTAAAGCTTTTGTAACAGTTGGTGTTTATAGAATTCGGCTGTTAGCACCATGAAGACATGACTCTATGAAGACATGTTCATTACATCCCAGACTTAATCAAGTGCTAAGTAGGAATTTCTTGAATACATGGAATCCCATTCGTAGAGAGTCAGTTACTCCTTTGCTTTCACACACATCATCTTTTGTTCAATAACTTAGAAATGAGTGAGTGGCAGCCTGAGAGCCAAAGAGCTTCCATGAGGCTCTCAAGTGACTTAACACGGCTGGCCGATGACTGATTCACCTGGTGATCACCTAAGACCTGTTTCCTTTCTTCCAGCTTGCTTCCCTATTCCTCCGGCATGAAACACTAAGCCCCATCATGCCCCTTTCCAGCTATGGCAGAGTCCACAGTGTCTTCCAGACCCACGTGGACAGCCCAGCTCTCCTCTGAGAGCAGCATCAGGCACCATGTGAGTCATGTTTGTCCAGGACCTGAGCTACCTTGTTTTGTGGCATGGGACAATCTTCTCGAGCAATATCAGTGCTTCTGAGTCACGAAGGTATAACGAGAGTTATTTCCCTGGGGCTGCAACTCTCTGAGTTTGCACAGCTTCCAGATGCAGAATTAACTTCCTGAGGTCATCTGCAGCACTGTGTAGACAGGTGACTCACTCTGCAAGCAGAATGGAAACCTGATATGTAGATTTGTTGACTATTCTGTGAAACTTGTTGCTCATTTCTTTCTTCTTCACAATCTCTTGCCCCTGATGTTCACAAGGCCTTGCTTGACCTTATGGGCACGGAGTAACTTCTTCCTTTCCTGAATGCATTTGGCATTTACTGTTTAAATCTCGGGCCTCTTTAGTGAGCACTTACCGAGTGCCCAGTGTGTTTCTCTGAACGGAAGTAGAGTCGTATGAAGGCTAACTCCTTAAGGCAGGGGCTATTTTTATAGTTTAGTATCTATCTTTAACTTCAGTTTGGCTGGAGAATAAGATACATTAAGAAAAAAGCTTGGCAAGGTGCGGTAGCTCATGCCTATCATCCCAGCACTTTGGAAGACCGAGGCGGGTGGATCGCCTGAGCTCAGGAGTTTGAGACCAGCCTGGGCAATTTGGTGAGACTCCCTACTAAAAAATACAAAAATTAGCTGGGTGTGGTAGCATGTGCCTGTTGTCCCAGCTAATTGGGAGGGTAAGGTGGTAGGATTGCTTGAGCCCTGGGAGGGGGAGGTTGCAGTGAGCCAAGATCATACCATTGCACTCCAGCCTGGGTGGCAGAGTGAGACCCCATCTCAAAAAACAAAGCAAAACAAAAACCCAGGCTCCTCAAAGGTGGAAAATGCATCTAAGACAGCTGGGAAAATAAGAGTAAATAACTTTGCTTTGTAATGTCTACAATGCCTTATGTTTAGCATTTGTAACAAGTGGATGAGGAATGATAAATATTATCTGGGCATGATAATATTTTATTTGAGCACGAATATATTTTATGATTGTCAGAACCCAGTGTGGAAAATTACTAAGGAACTTAAACATTCCCTCGCAGATGCAAAATATTTTGACATTTGCATTTCAAATCAAGGTGCTGAAATAAGCTTCCCCCCAAAATCTGTAAACCTCAGCGCAGATCCCAGCAATAGATAGGGTTGTGTGTCCTTGTGAGCTCTGTGTGGATTGGGAGCCAGCTGCGGTGAGGATGGTTTTGCTCCCTGTCTGCTAAGAGCAGGGTGAAATCAATGACTGACTGATGTCTTCTGAGTTCCCGATACATGGTTGTTGATGCAGAGAGGTTCTGGTGACAGCTCACACTGAAGAATGCTTACAGAGGGCCCAAGTGAGTGAGTGAATGCATCCTGTGCACGTATGCAGAAGCCGAGGACCCAGGCAGCAACTTGGCACCAGCCAGGATGAGTACAGAGGTTCCAGTCTCTACATTAGAAGAGCTGAGTTTCCTGCTCTTGAGAAGTTATTTTGGCTTCCATGTTTTCATCTTTAATAAGAAGGATTTGGAATAAAAGAAGGAATACTGACAATAGCTGGTGTTTCCTGGGTACTTATGGGTGCCAGGTGCTCTTCTATGCTTATTCATCTGTGCAATCTGAACAGCACTCTATGACTAGAGACCACTACAGCCTCCCTTTTGTAGGTATAAACTTGAGTCCCTGGCCCAGAATGACAGCTGGCAGGCCAGGCACTGAGGCACCCCAGGCTTCAAGTCACACTGCTACACTGTACTCAGGGTATGTGCCACCTGGGCCCAGACCCTGAGATCCACCCTAAGGGAGAGGATGAGGAGGCAGAGGACAGGCAGAGGACAAGGTGGGGGCTGTTCTCATGAAGGGTTTTCTTCTTGACCACTGTTGTCTTTTTAGGATGCCTGAGGATGCTGCCTGGTTCCTTCCATCCCTGTCCTCCTTACCCCTTTCCACATCCCCTGCAGATCAGCCCAGCAGTGAGGCACAGCCTAGGGTCAGATGTCCCGTAGATCAGCACGGAAGCTCAGTAGCAATCCATTCTTCGTCTTAGACGCTCCTCTCTGTCAAGATTCTGAGAACACAGGAGAACACTGTGATCTCTCTTAGAGGATGTTTTCCCAACATGCCTGGGAGGAAGACGTGACTGGTGGTGTGAATCTCAATGCCTTTCATGCCCTGATCAATGGCCCATCAATTACGTATGTGATTATGTCCATAAACCCTGTTAGCATCCTGTGGAGAGGATAGGACTTGGTGAGCTTCAACTACTGAGCTCTTTCTTGGAAGTCTTACAGGAAGTTCAGTACAAAACCATGGCAGCGAGTTGGCTCTGGCAGAGTGGACTCAGACGGGGGTCTGGAGTGCTGTCCTCGCTCTGCCTCCCCACCCTGGAACATGCCTGTTGCACCTGAGAGCGCCAGTGCTGGCAGTTGATAAACCTTCCCAGGGTTTTCATGGAGGGTTGTCAAAACGTTAAGGTGTATTAGGCCATCATGGAGCAAGGTAACCTCCAGGGCCTTTACCACATCTAATTAATGCTTTATTCTCTTTTTCTCTGGTCAAGAAGATACAGTTGGAAATTCCTACAGATTGGCTTTGCTTGAAATGCTACCGTAGGCCACAAAGAGGCGAAATCCCTGTATTTGAAACTTTAAGATGCAACGAGGGAAGGCAATCCATGCAATCTCCTTGCGTCCCCCTGTCTCAAGATGGTGAAATCAGTTAATGACTGATGTCTCCTAAGTTCCTAATATATGGTCGCTGATGCAGAGAGGTTCTGGTGACAGCCCACACTGAAAGATGCTTACGGAGGGCCCAAGTAGGCAAGAGAATGCACCCTGAGTATGTTTTATGATTTCGTGAATCACAAAACGTACGATTTTGATTTTGTGGAGCAAAAGCAGATACTGACCATCGTTTCCTCCTTTCTGGTGCCTTCTTGAGACAGTTTGGTAACATCCAAGCTGTGCAGATGTTACCACAGAGCCCAGAGGCTTTTCTGAGCTCCCGCAGGTTTCTTTGTGCCACTTTTTGGTACTTATTATTTACATCTTTGAATTGCATATTATTTCATGTGTGTTTTCCAAGTTGCTGCTCTACCAACCTTTTTGTGTATTCCTGAGTTCAAAAAGCACTTCAAGTAAAAAACTACAATTGTAGTTTAAGAGGAAGAAGCAGGCAGGTGGATCATGTGTGGCTTGGGTGAAAAGCACAGTTAGCATAGTGCAGGCTTTCAGCCTCCTTGTGCCATGGGTATTTGTGTCCTGTGGTTAATGAGCCTTGACTGCTTCTCTAGGCCTCTTACCAGCTTCTTCCTCTGAAGTGTAGTATATAGCATTTTATATAATATAATTTGTAAATGACTAAAAGCAAAACCTGATCCCACATATCTCTTCTGTAGACCTGCTATGTTGCCAGAAAGGTCTTCATTGCTGGACCTTATACCCCTCCAGGATAAAAGCTTTCTCAACCACAAGAATTCCTGCCGAATTTGGCTGCCTGCTTTGTTATTGTACATGAGTCCCTGGCTCAATACCTGGGCTATAGTAGGTCTCTCTAAACCATTGAGAAACCTTTAATTGTGTGGTGGCTTATTTTTTACTGAGTGTGAATAAGAGATGGAATATGGATGGGTCTAGATGGACAGAGTCGGATCACAAAATGAAAACTGTCGCTTGGTGGGAACCATGCTGGGAAGGATCCTGAGGATGCCCAGGTCAGTCCCTGATGTCTGTGACGGGCACATGAGGGAGGGGCCACACTACATGTGTCTCAATCTTCCATCTCTGCTTAGAGCTTGAGTGACTGCTGGAGAAGGCAGGCCCGCAGGCCCAAGCTTAGAGGACAGAGCATATGACGGTGGATTTGACTGACAAAGTTGGTAACACACTTTCAAACAGAGAAATACGGATGGCAGGAACACCTGCCTCTGCCCATGGCCCAGCTCTGCCTGAGGCTGTCACAGTCTCCTTTTCTGGAAATGTCAGTATCACTATCCTCATGCATTTTGGAGCCTTGAGTTCAGGCTAAAACATGGCCTTTTGAGGGGAAGGAAAAAGAAGGAAAGGAGGCAAAAGGATGAAGTGTGACTTCTTAAACATGTTTTTGAGAAAGGAGAAAAGGGCCTTGCTTAATTTTGATGCCTCTGAAAGGTTAGGCTACATGTAAAGGGAAAGGTGAGGTTGATGCTGGTTTTACAAGAACTGCTTTGCTCAGTTCTACTTGGTTCTCTTCAAGGCGGGTGACCCACAGGACTTGTCACGAAGCAGTCTGGCGGCTGCAGGGTAGCATCGAAAATGCCTGCTTAGAGCTTATGAATCTTCACCAACGTGCATGTCCCGGATAACAGAATGGAAAGAAAAAATTTAAACCTGTGTAGACATGAATAGGTGAGTTTGGAACAGCGAGGAAAGCTCCAAGAGAGAAATCAGTATTACATCAGTTTAGCCAGGCTCACAATCAATAGTCATTTGATAAAAGCTGAGCGCGTGTGACCCTCTCCTGACACAGAGGCCTGTGATTCTCTTGGGATATCTTTGCTGGTGTAGCAGGTAGTTCTTGCTATGCAAACACCCCAAGACTCAGGGGCCTGAAGACCGCATCATGTTATGAAAATCGTGTGTGTGTCAGCTCACTGGCCCGCTTGCTTCTGCTCATGCAGTAGCCTTGCCAGGGGCATCTCAGCTGAGCAGGGCTGTTCTGTGTGAGACTAGGAGGCATGGTACTTGCATGGACATGACAGAAGCACATGCAAGCTCTCCTGATACCTCGGCTCAGAACAGGCGCTGGAATTTCCCTTCATTCTGTGGCTCCAAGCAAGCCACATGGCCAAGGAATGGGGAAATAGGCTCTATACCTTTTGCAGAAGGAACTGCAATGCCCACAGACTGTGAGGAAAGGGCAACATGAAAAGCTGAGATCATTGGTGTGATTTAACACCCTTAGATTGGTCTAGAGCTCTTGTTGTTGCTATTAACGATCTCTCTGTACCCTGAAAATGTCCAGCAAGCTTTAGGATGGGAGCTGTAGTAGATGCATGAGCGGATTGCCATGACTCACTTTTACCTTCACTGTCAGTGTTTTTCTTTCCGTACATGGTTGACGTTAAGATTGCTGGATGGTAAACAAGTATAATTTTTGAAATTGTTTTCTGTCATCAGTTAGTAAATCAATCAACATTTACCGCACAGCTACTGGAGGGGCAGCTGCTGCTACTTCCTGGGTTCATGGAGACATAGGGGTGAGGAGGGTCGCATTTACTGAGTAATCACTTCATGTTAGGAACTGTGCCAAGAACCTCGTTAACTGCAAAGTAATTGAGATAGACGTTTTGGTGGGGAGAGAGCCATGAGTTCTTTTGTTGTTAGTTCAGGCATATATCCAAAGTGTAAAGTCTTTGGAAACTATCAATGGTGAAGGAAAGGGATTCAATTTCCAAGGTTTGGGCTTGAATGTAGAAAATAAAACTGTGTAAGTGAAAGTTTTCTGTGGCTTTTGTAATGGCTGTATTTTTGATATATAGTAAACAATGATAAATAATTGTCCTTTTACCTCCAAACTTTTTTAAAAAAAAGAATGTCACTGTGCACAGTTTGAACCTACAAAGATTGCCTTCACAGAGGGAGGAGTCATTTCTTTATGTCTGTATAACATTATATGAAGTGTTGCCTGTCAGCTTTGGAGGGCTTCCGTGACTGTAGTTTATATGGATAATTTTGTTTAACTTTTCGTTTGTTCCAAATGTTACAATTTTGCTTTCTCGTAGATATACATGGGAACTAATGCACTGAGAAGGCTCCTGTCACTTAATACATGCTGTCTGCACATTTGTCTCCTACAACAGTGATTAACAGTTTTAAAGAGGGCCACGATAGTCTGTTATGTCAAAAGATGCCATTGCCTTCTGTCTTTTTCTGTGTGTTTCAGTTTTGAAAATGAGAGTACAATCAGACCTGAAAAAAAAAGCATATCACTTTATTTCATGACCTACAAAAAGTAATGGTGAGCAAGATACAAACGTTTATTCTCCAAGGGAATATACACTGTCAAACATTGAAAGAAGCCAAGATCATCTGAAAAGGCCTGTTGTTTAGATTTCATCCTGGAGATCTTTTTGTTTTGTTTTGTTTTTTTTGAGACAGAGTCCCACTCTGTCGCCAGGCACCAAGCTGGAGTGCAATGGCGCGATTTCCATCCTGGAGGTCTTTAATCACAGTTCCTACCCCAAGAAAATGACTAATTTGCTCTAGCCTTATGGAATAGCCTGGAGTGGCTCCCTGGGCCATCGGAGAAGTTGGCCAGTCCTATCCAGAGCTTCCCAGTTGGCCTGGCTTTGCTCAGGGCCTGGGGGCTGAGATTTAGCAGGTTCCACTAGTGCTGTTGGGAACTCCACAGAGGAAGGTCGAACACTTGGTGGTCTGTCCTTGTGACTTTCAAGAATATTCTGAAAATGAAAATGGATTTCTTGGAAGGAAGTATGCGGAGTCATTAACATGAATTAATGGCTCATCAAAACATGAGCTTTTCAGGCTGGAAGAAAGTAGGCAGGCCTGAAGAAGGGAGCTCCGGGAGAGCTGGAGGAAGCCCAGAAGGGCGGGGCTCAGCAGCAGGTGCCACTGCCCAGGGGGCTGGACCTAGGGAACTGTGGTCCTCTCAAGAAAGGATGGTTGCTGGGGGCTGCGCTAGGGGGATCAGCGGCTGGAGTAGGGGAGGTGTGACCCACCCCAGGGAATGAGAGGAGAGAAGTGGGTCGGGTTTTCTTGGACTCCCACTTCACCTCCGGGTTGGACAGTCTGCACGATGAGTTTCTGAGGAGCAGCAGGCTCTGCTTTGTGTCCCAGAGTGTTGGCAGCTGTGCAGATCCTGCAGCCAGGCCTCTGCTGCTGCCATTCCCCACGGGCACTCAACCAGCACTTCCTAGGCACTGAGCTCCATGAAGGACTCTTTTCCTGCCCACCTTCTCTCAATGGGGCCGGGAAGGCTGAAGGGTCTGGAGTCTTGGTGAGGCTGTTCCTGGATGGAATATGAGCAGCTGCAGGGATGGAGGAACCCAGGCCTCAGGGGAGCCTGTTCATTGAAGACCTCACTGAGAGGTTAATGCCAAGGGGTGCTGACAGGTACATTTACAGGGAACCGGCACATATGAGGTAGCAGCATCTGCCCGGCCTTGGCCCTATAATAATCCATGGTATTGCTGAGAACAGATAAACAGTAACCAACAGTAGTGGGCTTACACCTCAGGTGTTTTCCCTTGGCGCTTGGTGGGTCCCAAAATGTTGGGGTTCAAGGTTTTTGTTACGTGTAGGGAGACCCAGAATGGATCCTGTCTGTAGGCATCGGGACAGCCTTTGTTCAAGCAAGAGGTGAAATTAAGTGTCTACAGGCAGAAATAGCTTTCACTCTGGGTTCTGTTATCCATGGTTCTTTTTAGAGTCCTTCTGAATGTCCACAGGTGTGCTCAACTGCTAAATTCAGCTGCCTTTGAAATCACAAGAAGGGCTCAACAAGTGGCCGTCCCTTCCACTAGCATCGCAGAGGATTGTGTAATTCAGTCACTAGGGTTGGTTCTGCCGCCGCGTGGCCAGAGCTGAAAGCTGAGCTCTGCCACAGACTGCTGGTGGGACTCTGCCCAAGTTATTTAACCCCTCTGTGCTCTGGTTCCTCACCAAAAAACTGAGACTGTGGCTGCATTTGCATCATAAGGTTACCAGGAAAATTCAATAAGCTAATCTGCAGGGAGCACTTAAACGAATATCTGGCACGTAGCAAACCCTCAGTAACTAATTGTTTGCTGAAATTATTAATAGTCACTCCACATATAGCTGAGGAAATCTTGAATCGCTCTGGTTGGTGCTGCAGGGTATTTGGTGCAGCTTGGGTTTTTTTTTTTTTTGATGAGAGGCTTCCTCCCCCTGAAAGGGGGCTGAGTTTTTGTCTCCTCCAGCTGCTCCCGGAGAAGATATTCAGCTTCTCTTAAACTACTGGATGTGTAGAAGGTGACTGTGCATACAGAGCCTGGTCATTCTGTAGGTCACAGAGACACAGGGCCACTGCCTGCACCCACTGGACAGCACCCTTCTGTGTGACTTCCACGGGGAGGAATGTGAGTGTTCCTCCATGTCGCGAGAGGGACCATATGACTGCAGAGGGAACACCATTCACATTTGTTTATTCAGCAAAGCACTTTACTCTCACCTGAAGATTGATACATCTTTGGGCTTCTTGTAAAAGAATCTCATGTTTGCATCTGCCTTTGGACAGTGTTATTTGTTCATTTCACTTTTTAAAGTGAATTAACTTTTACAATTTTGGTTTTCAAAGTGTGTTGTCCTTGAAAAATCATCCACCAAGCATTAAAAATCCCCACTCCTGAGAGGCTGCTCTGGTTGGTCATTCAGGAAAACTCAGGTATCTACATTAAAAACAAATTTCTCAGATGAGCTGCCAGGCAAAATAACCTCTAATTGCTTCTCTTGTTTGAGTTCTTCCAACAATCTATAAGAGAGATTTGGACAGATATTCCTGTCCCCATTAGATGAGGCCACAAGTACTTAGAGTAAAAATTTGTCTGGGGTCATATAATTAGTTAACATATTATTCCAGGTAATCACAGCTTTCTTTTTGAGCCAATGCTCCCTAAATCTCAATAGCTTCACCCAAGAATGTGTCAGGTGGCCATGTTTTGTCATCTCCGGGTTCTGCAGGGACTGCTGCGGGAATTGAGCATCTGCAGGTTTTGGCATCCACAGGGGGTTCTGGAGCCAGTTCTCCATGGATAGTGTGGTGACACACCTCAGGGTCCTTCACAGCCAGGTGTGTGGGCAGAGGGGAGCACGTGGCCATGCTACAGCCAGCCTGACATTGGCATTCATCACTTTAGCCCCTATTCTGTTGGTCTGAAGCAAGGCATACCATGCCATGAGGCCCAGTTAGATGCAACAGAGTGTGGGCAATCCCCTCCCGTATGTTCAGAAGGAAAGGGCCCTGTTTGCTGAAAACATTCAGTAGTTTCCATCACTATTAATGCATATAAGGCAAAGAAATCTAAATAGTGAAAATCTTCTTTGCATAAAACCTATGCTTTTACTGAGACTGTATTGTTGCAACAATCCGAGGATGCAGTTATTTAGCTCCCTGCTGTTTAAGGACCATAAAACAGATTGAGAGAATGTAAGTGACTTGCAAAAGTCCACACCCCTGAGAAACGAGAGAGTCAGAGAACCCATGGGCATCTCTCAGCTCTGATGCCAGGGCTGTGTGATCGGAACACACCCACTGACCTTGGAGGTGGAACAAAGCTGGTGCCACAACTCCGGTTTCTCCACTGCCATCTTAGTGTTGCTTTTTCCACTACAAGGCATTTCTTACTGTTTTGAGCATGCTGTATTACCACAGGGACTAGCAACATGGCGTTAAGCAAGTCTTCATTGACTGGAGGAGAAAAACATTTAGTAAAAGTTGCTTAAAGGTTTTCCCATTGCCACAGAAATACAGACATTTCTGCTTAGCTATCCTAGGAAACTTCTCTCTGAAAGGCTCACGGCAAAGTCCATCTCTCCAGATTGGCAGCTGCAATAAGTACAGTAATCAGGAATATTATTTTTCTTTCTTTTTTTTTTTTTTTTGAGATGGAGTCTCGCTCTTGTTACCCAGGCGGGAGTGCAATGGCGCGATCTCGGCTCACCGCAACCTCCGCCTCCTGGGTTCAGGCAATTCTCCTGCCTCAGCCTCCTGAGTAGCTGGGATTACAGGCACGCACCACCATGCCCAGCTAATTTTTTGTATTTTTAGTAGAGACGGGGTTTCACCATGTTGACCAGGATGGTCTCGATCTCTTGACCTCGTGATCCACCCGCCTCAGCCTCCCAAAGTGCTGGGATTACAGGCGTGAGCCACCGTGCCCGGCCTAGGAATATTATTTCTAATTCACAGGAGTTCTTCTGCATGTTAGCCACCTCCCAGAGAAAGTATTCCCCACTGTTGTTCTCTCTTCAGCGTATCCCAGATATATTTCCAAGCAAATTTTGCTCCATAAGTTGATGAGGACATTTATTTGAAAGCTGATGGCTTGGCAAGAGTTAAGTCTTAATTGCTTCTATTTCTTCTCACTTTAGCTGCCTCTCCCTAATGATAATGTCTGTTCAAGTTGAGCCCAGTTGCAGCCGGTTTCTCTGGGAGTCAAGAGCCTGTAGCACACTCAGAGAGCCACCACCTGTCCACAGCATATGGTCTGAAGGCATCTCTGCTGTTCTAGCCTGACCAGCCAGCCCAGGATTTCCAACTGTGAGCTCATCCTCCTTGTAAGACAAACGGGGTTTAGCCAATGCTCACCTTGGCCTGGTGACCTTTGAAGGTTCATATTGCAGGAGAATGCAGTGGGCTTCCGACCCCATGTGAGTCATCCCTGATCCTTCATCCTGGCTCCCTGGGAAGGTACCCAGAGCCCTGCCTGGCTGGCCTCCCACTAGTAAGATGGAAAGCAGGGGTCCTGACCACACCACGAGATTCATGACGGTCTCCTCTCTTGTGTCCCTGCCATGGCTCACATTCAATAATTAGATACCAGCTCATTAATTCCCTGCTATCCTTTCAGAAGGAAAAGGACGGTGCTCTTTGTTCTGCTCTGCTGGGCCCTGAGCCCTCACGGCTTGATGTAGCTAGTTTCTGCCTCACTCCAGAAGGGGCTGCCACTTTCTCACTCCAGAATCGGCTCTTCAACCATGAAAAGATGTAAAGATGTAGCTAAATCATATAACCCAAGCATGAAAACACCTGAAGTGTATGAAACCATGCTCTCAGACACTTGCAGGAAATGAGAACTTTATAATTAGGTATTTCATTGAACTTACATGTCATACGTAGGGAAAAGACATCCCAGCAAAATTTGTTTGCCTGAAGTCACATAGGTAATTAAAAGTAGACACAGCTGAGACTAGGTGCATTTCTGTTACTGCAAGCTACTGTGCTATAATTCCCAGCTAGGAGGGAGTCAGTGAAAAAGGTATCATCTAGTTTCCTTCTAAGGTTTTAAGTGTTTGACTTTTCCTGCCCTGAGAATGACTTGCCTTTGAGGAAGCCAGTCCGACTTAGCTTGAACAACCCGGATTCTTGTCTTTAGTCAAAACCCTCAACACAATACAAATCAGCTTAACTTCTCCAGGGTCTGGCAAAGCTTCATACACCTTTGAGAAACAGAATGAGGCAAATCTGCCTCCACAAACATGTGCATACGACTTTCATCTGAGCTAACAGGAGGACAATTTATAGACACATACACATAGCCTGAAGTCCAGACGCTCCGGCATGTTGCAAAATCAAACAGAATCCAGAAAACACCACCCCAGACCACTATTCAGGTCTCATCTGAAATAATGGAAGTCAGAGCCAAACTCATCAATTAAACCAAAATTATTTATTTATCATAATCTCTACTGCCTGCTGCTTCAAATGATTTCTCATGAATTAATGAGCTCATTTACGTGCATGTCAATATTTTGTTTTATTTTAAACTACAAAATAAAATGCAGGATCAGGTTTTGTTCTCAGCGTCTACTTTTCTGTGGCATTGATGCAGATAGCAACTAAAGATTAAATCACAGAATGGTTCCCTTTTTAATTCATTTATAGAAATGGGTCTTTGCCAGGAGGCAGAGGTTGCGGTGAGCAGAGATGATGCCACGGCACTCCAGCCTGGGTGACGAGAGCAAAACTCTGTCTCAAAAAACAAACAAAAAAAGAAATGGGTCTTTGTTTTCATTAGTGATGAGTGAAGGGAGCTTGATTTGGGGAAATTTAGACAGAGGTCATTGAAGTGGCCTAGAGTTTGGAAATTTTTATAAAACTCAGCTGTGCAATTGGGTTGAAATTGTGCTAAGAACCGGCTTTCATGCCAGACTGGTCCCCGATTCCATTTGGTTCCTGGCAGAAAACCCTTGAAGAATAGTATTTGGTTTCATTTATTTAGCATTTCAAATGCTGGTTCAGCTGGCCTCCATCCTGATCAGAAATAGTCAGAAGTTGAAGTGGGAACCTCAGTGGCAGCAGAGTGGACTCACTTGGGCACGGCAGCAACTAGCCTCGGTTTCCAATATGCCATTGAGAATGCGGTTGAGTGCAGGGTAACCTTTACCATAACATCCCTGTGCCCCTGCCTGTTTCCTTGCTGGCTGATCATCTGCCCTGGGCCACAGGTAGCTCTTCCTCTCTACTCTCCTAAGGAAGAAGTCCTGGCAAAGTACTCCCTTGGCCCGCTCTGTTCCTGAAGGCTTGCATATTGCATCACAGAAGTTCCTCTTGAGATGAGGAGTAATGTTGGGACAGATGAGTGTCCTACTTTCCAGCAATGGAAAATGATTTCATGGAGCCTCACATTCCTGATGCTAAAGGAAACTTGCCCTTTCAGCTGGCATTTGCATCAGGAGATGCCACTGCTTGATTTTGTAACATTTTACGATAATGCTCTGAGCGAACCCTGTCTTTAGACCATTCCGTTGCACAGTAGGCCGCCAAAATCTATGCTTTTCTCAATAGGGAGTACAAAAAATTCATTGTTTTTAAGTGGGCTGTCAGACCTAAAAAAATAAATCTCAGTTCATAAACTTGAAAAACTCTGAAATGTTAAAAATTTTACTGGTTCACTGAGAACATAACATCCAAGGCAAGAGAGATCAATTTTGCTTATTATTATTTCTACCTAAAGTATTCCATCTCACTTAAAAGAAATATTTGTTTGGAAGCAGTGGTTGGTGCTTGTAACCAAGCCTGTCCAACAAAAAATCAAGTTTTTAAACAAAATGCACCCTTATTGCATAAGGGTGAATCTTTAAAAACTGCCAAATGCATTCTTGAGATGAATAACAGGAGGCTTAGTTCTAGAAAGGGCCTGAGGGACGATCGAATCCGTTCTTCATTTCACAGATGGGGAAACTTGAGCTTCAGAGATGCAAACATTCCTGCAATCACAGAATTAGTAAGCTGGAGAGCAGACCTGAAGACCTCTGATAGTGATTTCCCTGTGGCTGTTTCTAGGATGAAACTGTACAAAATGATAGAACAATAACAACATCAAAAACACCTGTCACTAAGCACTTTCATACATAATATCTTACTAAATTATAAAGAAAGGAGGAAGTAGGTGTTATTTCTGCTTCACAAATGGTACAGCTGAGGCTCAGAAATATTAACTAACTATCTCGGGGTCACAAAGAAAAGAGTATTAGAGCCAGGTTTAGTCCATAGAGTCAATTTCTTTATTTCCTTCCCATTACATGAGAGTTTCTTTTTGCTGATTTTATTTTTAATTGGAAACCTTTCTTTAAAGACACTAATGATCAAAGATATAAATGTAAGAACTAAAACTATTAAACTTCTAGATGAAATCATAGGCTACATCTAGTATATAACAGAACCAGATGGAAATTCTAGAAAATTCTGAAAAGTACAATATCAGAAAAGGAAGACAATAGTTGACCTTAGACACGGCAATTGTTTCTTAGATGTGACAACAAAAGCACAGACAACAAAGGGAAAACAAGATAAATTGGGCATTATTGAAATTAAAGTTGGGTGCATAAAACACTATTAAGGAAATGAAAAGACCATTCACAGAATGGGAGAACACTTTTGGAAATTGAATATCTGACAAAAGAATTGTATCTAGAATCTGTAAAGAATGCTATATAAACCAATAACAAACTCACAAGTAACCTCATTGAAAATGGAAGTACTGGCTGGGCATGGTGGCTCGTGCCTGTAATCCCAGCACTTTGGCAGCCCGAGGCGGGTAGATCACATGGTCAGGAGTTCGAGACCAGTCTGGCCAATATGGTCAAACCCCGTCTCTACTAAAAATACAAAAAAAAGTAGCCAGGGTAGTGGCACGTGCCACCTGTAGTCCCAGCTACTCGGGAGGCTGAGGCAGAAGAATTGCTTGAACCTGGGAGTCAGAGGTTGCAGTGACCTGAGATTGTGCCGCTGCACTCCAGCCTGGGTAACAGAGTGAGACTCCATGTAAAAAAAAAAAAAAGAAAGAAAAAAGAAAATGGAAAGTGGGAAGTACTGAGTGTACCTTTTCTTTTTCTTTTTCTTTTTTTTTTTTTTGAGATGGAGTTTCGCTCTTGTTACCCAGGCGGGAGTGCAATGGCGCGATCTCGGCTCACCGCAACCTCCGCCTCCTGGGTTCAGGCAATTCTCCTGCCTCAGCCTCCTGAGTAGCTGGGATTACAGGCATGCGCCACCATGCCCAGCTAATTTTTTTGTATTTTTAGTAGAGACGGGGTTTCACCATGTTGACCAGGATGGTCTCAATCTCTTGACCTTGTGATCCACCTGCCTCAGCCTCCCAAAGTGCTGGGATTACAGGCTTGAGCCACCGCGCCCGGCCTGAGTGTACCTTTTCATTTAAATCATTGAATAGTTCACAACAGCTGTTGTAAAGTTCTTGCCATTTACTGGATCCATCATCTCTTGGTCTATTTCTGTGGAGCAATATTTTCCTAGTTCTTGGCAGTTTCCTCATCTTTTGTGTGTCTAATAACTTGTAATTGAATGTAGCACATTGTGGATCTTATATTGTTGAGAAACTGAATTTTTAAAAATCCCTTTGAAGAGCTTTGTGTTTTCTTCTCGAGGCTGTTTATTTCCTATCTGTGAACTCAGTTCTGTTGAGGCTGTTTCACAGCAGGCTGCAGCTCTGTCAGGGTGGGTCTGGATCAGATATCTGGTCACCAACCCCGCACATTCCTGCTGTTTCCACAGACTCACTCATTGATTTCTGTTTCTTCCACCATTAAGATCACTCTTCTCTGACAGTCTCTGCTTCTCCTGGGTTTGAAAGTGTCGCTAAGCAGAGGACCCTTGCAAGTGAGGTTCCCGTCATGCTCGCCCCTTCACTTCCAGGGTCATAGTGCTGTCACGTATGTAATCCCCTTCCTGAAAACACTTGCTTTATCTGTTTTCTCCAGTCGTGTAATTGTTTACAGTGAGAGAGGAAGCCTGGTTACTCATGACTCTATTATGAGAAGAACAACAAATCTCTCCTATTTCATTTTTAATCATTCTGTGTTAGATGTATTTAACTACTTTGCAATGTTTAAATTCTTATGGGGAGAAGCCCAAGGTAAATAATAAAATTAACAAAACTTTTAGTCTGGTATGTATTTCTTAGAGAAACCTCAGGTTTCTTTTTTAACAGATTCAGGTCTTTGTCTTTGTTCTAGAAGTTACAAAACAGTTACAACCAAATATAGTTAAAATGGGAAAATCTATTTGAGTTTACCTCATATCATTCTGTGGGGTCAGATGATAATGTTTAGAAAAATACTGTAAAATCTTACTTTATATGGACAAATCTTTAGAGGCTGGCCTCTCTGTGGAAGAATGCACAGGGAAATAATTTTAAGCCTGCTCTCTTGTCCTTATCTTCTATGTTCTCTGCTCAACACCCTGTCTCATTTGGCATGGAACTGGCTCTGCTCCTCATGCTTCTATTTGTTTAGGAAATTCACTAGGACTCTACAAGGGACAGATTGTCCACTGTCCTCCAAATCCCTTTCAAATAACCCCACTATCCTTTGCCTGAGACCAGAGAAATCTGAGCCTCTGTCGGATCCCAGTCATGCTGTGAGGGAAGAGTGACCAGTAACCTGGGGCCACCTCCCCACTCTTCTTTACTTGCTCCCCTTTGCCCTTGAGGTGGCCTCAGCTTCCCAGGTTCTCTTTATGCTCTTCCCAGCCCAGGCTTGCCTTGGCCAGTGCAGCTCTTCCTTAGGTTTTAGAACCAGTAACGAATACCTAATCCCAGTAGGGTGCTTATGACTGAAGCTGACTTAGTGTGTTTGAGAAACCGAGGCTAAAATAAAGAGACCCTAATGCAGCAGGGGCCTCAAAAAATTATATCAAAGTGATGAGAACTGTGGGAATTTCTGAGTGAGCCCAAAAGTTATTAGAGGCATGAGTATTTCTCTGTCCAGTAAGTGCCTCCGCACCTCCACCCCCATTTATAGAAGCTTTTGAATTTATACCAGCATAGGGCCAACCTTATCTATGGCCATGAATAAGCTATTTCACTACCTCATTGTTCTGGTAAAAATAATGCATGGGGCCAGGCTCATGCCTGTAATCCCAGCACTCTGGAAGGCAGAAGCAGGCAGATTACTTGAGGTCAGAAGTTCAAGACCAGCCTGGCCAACATGGTGAAATCCCATCTCTACTAAAAATACAAAAATTAGCCGGGTACAGTAGTGTGCACCTGTAGTCCCAGCTACTTGGGGGGGCTGAGGCATGAGAATCACTTGAACTCTGGAGGTGGAGGTTTCAGTGAGCCAAGATTGTGCCATTGCACTCCAGCCTGGGTGACAGAGCAAGACCCTGTCTCAAAAAGAAAAAGAAAAAAAAAGGAAAGGAAAAGCATCATGGGCTTCTGTTTCTAGCTATTCTGTTGTGTTTTTTAATTCCTTGCATCCTCCTACTTGACACCCCTCCGTGTTCTAAAAACAAAGCCTTTCTTCACATTTTGAGTGTGTCTGCTATCGATAATGAGGCAACAGTCCTGGTTCTGAAGAAGTAGAATAAAGCAGTCACTAAGGATCCCATTAAAGGTCAAACTGTCTAATTCTTTATCTCATGACACCTGCCTGAAAATGATGGATACTTATTAAACTCATTCCTTCTGGGTCTCAGAATACACTGTTAGAATAATCCAATTTTTCATTCAGGCACTTAAAGTTCATTAAACTGGAGAATGCTGGAGAAACTGTTTTCCCATTGACATACTTAGCTTAATGGAATGAGAAAGTAAGAAGTGCCTGAATATTGCTTGTTCTCAAACCCAAGGAAGTCTAGGGATTTGTGGAGATCCAGGATCTCATCTGTTCTTACCGATTTTATAGCTTTCGTCTAATTGTACTTTTCAGCCACGTTGGATATAGCTGACCTCCATCTCAAAACACTCTCTTCTGATTTCCCTTTGATTCCACTAGCCACTCCTTTTCTGTTTCCTCGACTGGTTCTGTCTTCCTGCATGACCTCTCAGCGTTGAAGTCTCCTCTGCCTCCTCGTTTCTGGATGCATTTTATTCCTGGATGAGCTTCTCAATGACTTGGTATCATAAACTGGCCATAGGATAAGAATTCCTGATTTTACATGTCAAGGCTTGTCTCCATAAGTGAACTACAAACTCAGTTTTCAAAGTGCCTGTCAGACTACTTCACTCTGATGTCTAACATGTCCTCACTTACATGTGGCCAGAAGAGAGCTCCTCATCCCCACCACCATCAGTCCTCCACCAGTGTTCCATCTCAGTCCATGGCACCACCACCAACCCAGGTGTCCAAGCCAAAAGCCCTGGAGTTATCATTCATTCACTTTCCCTTTCACTTCATCTAAGCATTTAGCAAACCTCATCAATCCTATCTCCAAAATATACCCCTAATCTGTGCAGTGCCCCCATCCCCCCACTGCTGCAAACCAGCTCCAGCCACCATTGTCTCTCAGTGGATTCTCTGAAGTCATTCCCAAAAGGCCCAGCTTCCACTTACCCTCCCACACCCATTCTCCCTAAGGCAGCCAGAGCGATCCTGTTAAAACCTAAGTCAGATCCAACACCCGCTGGAGTACCTGGCCTCCTTTGCACATCATAGACAGAAGCTCCTTACTGACCTCTCATGGTAGGCACTCCCTGCTCCTCGGCCCTTCTAAGACCCTTTTCCCTGCACACTCCACGCTCTGCCCATCTTGGCCCATGTTCATTTCCTCAAACATGTCACATTCCTTCTGCCATTCAGGAGTAAAAGTACATTTTACTCCCCTGTTCTGCAATCATAGATCTTCTGCCATTCAAGTCACCCATGGCGCCTCCTCAGGGACGTGTTCCCTGACCACTCTACCTAGAATCTTGCTCCCCCTCTGCCACACAATCTCCTCATCCTGTTTTATTTTCTTCTCAACATGTATCTTTATCAAGTCATTGAACAAGGAAGTAATAACAAGTTATCATTTCACTTTCCCCATTGGAGAAGGATATTGTCTGTTGTTTTTTGCTATATCTGCAATGTGCTTAGTAGTTAGGAAGTCATTATATAACAGTTTTTAAAAAACGGAAACATTCAGTTTTAAAAGTAGGTGTATTTATTTTCAGAGAGGCCAAGTAACTGGTATGCATAGTAATAAAACATCTCGATGAAGAATTAGAAGACTTGAGGGTCCGGGCACAGTGGCTCACACCTGTAATCCCAGTACCTTGAGAGGCTAAGGTGGGAGGACTGCTTGAACCCAGGAGTTTGAGACCAGCTTGGGAAACATACCAAGACCCCATCTCTACAAAAATTTTTTGAAAAAATTAGCTGGATGTGCAGATATCTCTTCAACATACTGATTTTCTCTATTTTGGATGTATACCTAGCTAAGAGATTGATCATTTGGCAGTTTTAGATTTTGGGGGAAGTTTCACACTGTTTTCCATGGTGGCTGTACTAATTTAATTCCCACCAACAGTGTTCAATGCTCCTCTTTCTCCACATCCTCTCCAATAAAGGCCACTTCATTTCGAGCCATTAGTGAACTGATAGAAAACAGCAGAATGGAGGGAGAAAGTGGATGGTTTCCAAAAGGAGCAATGAAAGAAAGATAATACCAAGGCAGATACCTAGAGGATGTGAAGCCAAGAGCATCACAGGAGAGAATGAATCATCAAGAGGTTGGTCAGTGAGTACGAACGTGCAGTTAGACAGAAGGAACAAGGAATAGAGTTCCATAGCATGGTGGGGTGACTATGTTAACAATATATATATATGTATTTTGAGGCAGGGTCTCACCCTGTCACCTAGGTGGGAGTGAAGTGGTGCCATCATATCTCACTGCAGGCTTGACCTCTTAAATGCAGGTATTCCTCCCGCCTCCGCCTCCAAGTAACTGGGACCACAGCATGTGCCACCAAGCCCAGCTAATTTTTAAAATTTTTGTAGACATGGGGTTTCACTCTGTTTCTCTGGCTGGGCTTGAACTCCTGGGCTTTAAGTGGTCATTCCTCCTCGAGCTCCCAAAGTCCTGGGATTACAGGCGTGAACCACTGTGCCCAGTCAACAATAATTTATTGTGTATTTCAAAATACCTAGAAGAAGATGGGCATGGTGGCTCACACTTATACTCCCAGCACTTTGGGAGTCTGAGGACTGTTTGAGGCCAGGAGTTTGAGATCAGCCTGGGTAACATAGTAAGGCCTTGTCTCTACAAAAATAATTTCAAAAAATTAGGCATGGTGGTACATGTTTGTAGTCCCAGCTGCTCAGAAGGCTGAGGCATGAAGGTTGCTTGAGGCCAGGATTTTGAGGTTGCATTGAGCTCTGATGGTGCCACTGCACTCCAGCTGGGTGACAGAGTGAGCCCTTGTGTTTTTTAAAAAAAAAAAATCAAAGAATTAGAGTACTTGAAACCTAGCCAAAACCTTGTCATCACTCAGGGTGACCCTGCACTTCCATTTGCTCATCCATAGATATTCCTAATATCTTCCTTCTCTTCTTCATAAGCAAGAAGATTAGATGAAATGAGGAATCCGCAAATACAAAGAGAGTCATAAAGCATCACATATATGTTATGTTTATTTTGTATTGAAATGGCCACCTGAGAAACTTTCTCTGGCCGAATGCAGGGCCAGGTGAAATTCACGTGAGTGAATGAGGAACACCTGATCTTCAAGCCCTGGCATTATTATGCATACCCATGGAACCAGCTGGACGCCCAGGTTATATGTGGTAGCCAGAGCAGGGTGGTTTGCAACCCCCACTTCTGTATCCACCAAGACAACACCACTACCACAATGTTCCCTATCCAGCTGTGGATGGCCTGAAATACGCTGTACCCTTAGAGATTGCTTTCTTTGGGACTGATCATGAATATCTGTCTAGTTTATTGCAGAACCCACAGAGGCCAACACAGTGCCTAGCACATACCAGTTGTTCAATGATCCTGAGATCAATAAGGGGTGAAGAGTGGCTGCTAGTATAAAAAGTGGGAGAAGGGCACTGAAAGACGGGGAATGAGAGTGAATGCCAAAGACCTTTTTTATGCACATCTGGTAGAATTTCATCCACTCTGTAGCTAGTCTCCAAGTCGTGCCTTTACGTTTCCCCTGTTGAGTTGAAGCCAACTCTGTGGAGTCTAGGAAGAGGCAGCTGTCCCTGTATGTGGAGAGGAATGAACAATTCACCAGCTTTCTAAGCTCAGCCCAGTGCGTCTGGGCTTTTCAATAGCGTGGTTGCCATGGCATTACATAGGAGAGCCTTCCAGGCAGTTCCCATGCTAAGGGCAAAGGGTGACTGTGATATCAAAAGAAGCATTTGTTGCTCTTTATGCTCAGAGGAAATCAAGGTGAACTTAAACTCATCAAAAGCAAGGCTGAGCACATTTGCATGAGCAGAATGTAAATACAGGTGGCTTCTTGCAGATCAGCTTCTCTCTTGCAGAAGAGACCCAGGGCCTCCTGAGCCTGTTTGTTCTTAATTAAGAGAGATACTTTCGTGTTGAGAGCACGTTCATAATGGCATTTCTACCACAACGTGCAACTTCTCAAATACCTCCTTCCCCCGTATATTCAAAGTTTTACCTACAACCCTTAGTGCAACTTTGTGGGAGAAATATGCAAAAATGCAAAACAAATACAATAAACAGAGGAAACAATTTAAAATGACTCTACACACAGATGAATAATTTAAACCTCCATTAGGTTTGTTATCTGTGATGCATCTATTTAATATCAATAACTTGTGAACAAAATGACCGTCAACATATTTAACAAGCCTAGTGTCTTCTGGCTGCAAACCTTAGATGACTGGCTACTCCTAACAGGGCCCGTCTTATTAAGAGTCTGTTATCTTCTTTAAATTTAATTTTGTGAATAATGAAATGTCTGTAAGAGGAAAACAAATATCCTGTCTAAAGCTAACCTCCCTTTACTCCCAGCTCTGTCAAATATTTATCTACCTCTAACTCTTCTCTTTCTTTCTTTCTTTCTTTCTTTCTTTCTTTCTTTCTTTCTTTCTTTCTTTCTTTCTTTCTTTCTTTCTTTTTCTTTCTTTCTTTCTTTCTTTCTTTCTTCTTTCTTTCTTTTTCTTTCCTTCCTTCCTTCCTCCTTCTTTCTTTTTCCTTCCTTCCTTTCTTCATCCACCCTTTCCTTTCTCCTTTTTTTATTTCTTCCTCTCTCTCTCTTTCCCTTCCCTTCCTCCCTCCCTGTTTCCTTCGCTGCCTCCCTATCTGTCTGTCAGTCTCCCTTTCTTTCTCTTCTTAGTTTTCAACACCAGGCTCCATAGTTAATGCACACAGGGTAACTAGCTCTAATAACTGATCATTCTCTCTCCAGAGATGTCTTATTACGAAGCAAAGAGCACATACAAGCAGTTGTATTGCTTTTCAAATTCCCTCTTCAGTGAACATAGTCATTAAAGAATTGTATCAAGAAGAAACACGTTTATAATGTGGCTGTCTCCAAATTCTAAAGATGGCGTTCTCACTGATTTAGTAATAGCTTACAAATCACGACCCAAAATTAGTTCTTCTGCACTTATGGCCCCAACCTTTGTAAAATCTTTACTGAGTAACCATGGCCAGTAACAATAATAGATGATGTTCTATTAAGTGCAGTTTTTCCCTGGGTCATATAAAGTCTTTTGCTTGGAGCTCACGTGGAGTCTTTTGCTAGGAGTCCATGGAACCTGCATTCACTCTGGTGTCTTCAGGAAACTCTTTCCCTATGGGGTCTGGGTGATCACATGGAATCTCACCCCAGGCTGCCCGCAGAACCGTCCATGTAGTTGTCCCTTGCTGATCACACCCTGGGCATACAGCGGAGCGGACAGCCCAGGTTTCAAATACAGCTTTTCAAAATTTTACACACACATGCACACCCACACACACACACATGCACACTCGCATGTGTGCGCTCTCTCTCTCTCTCTCTCTCTCTCACACACACACACATCACCAGCTCTGCTGTCTAAGATGGCAAGATGTAGGGTTTGTTTTGGGTTTGATCTGTTTACATTCTGAATTCTGTGTCCATGTGTTTTAAATTTTCCTTTAGATAAAAGTGTGGTAGAGCATCTCTGTGGGGAGCTGATGTGGAGAAGTCCCACTGCGGGATGTGGTGCAGGGTAAAGATGCGGATGAGAGAAGGAAGGAGAAAGCTCAGGGACAGGGAGGTAGAATGAACGGATGGAGAAGCTGCCCGATGATGTGGAGCTTTTGTAGATCAGTGGCTCCAAACCTCTCATCGTGCAGGAAGTGTTAGAGAACACTAGAAGATTAGCCTGGAGTCTCAGGCAGTTCAAGGGTCAGAACTGCGACCAGGTCTTCTGGTTCTGATCCAGAGCTTTTCCTCCTACCTAGTGGTCGTTTCCATGCCATTCACATCATGTTTTAAGCAGTTCATCAAGTATTCTTGCAGTGCTGACTTTTCTCTAGCATGATGTTCAAGCTATGAAAATCGCAAGTGAATGTAGATAGCTTCTGACCTCAGCGACCTCAGATTCTCACCTGGAGACGACCTCCGCCCCAGAGCAGATCAGAGACCTGCTGCGTAGCACATGGGGCAAGCGAGAGAGTGAAAGGAGGAGTATTCGGGGATTTAGGAAGGTCTGGGGAAAGCAGCAGGAGAGGAAACATGAGGCATTAAGAACGGGGTGCACGTGGGGGATGGGGGAAGGTAGAGCTGGGAAAAGGGCACCGCTCCTTGGTGACCAAATGGGCAGACATGCGGCAAATCACTGTCCCCACCATGGGAGACAGTGTGGAAAGAGCTGTGAGCCTCCCCCAAGAAGCTGTGGTCGACATGGAAGATGACAGGGAGGTGTGGGAAACGCTAGGCAGAGAGGAAGAGAGACAGCTGCAGGGAATGGCATCACTCCACCAACAGAGGACCACGGGGCCTGGTGTGACACCCACACACAGACCCGCCCCACCCCCAGAGGAAGCACGTGGCAGCACCTTACCACTCAGAGGAAGGCTTCAGCACTCTGCGAACATTGCTGCTGTTCTTCACTGATCACCACACACCTCACAACAGCCCTGCGAGGCTGATTGGCCCATCACCATTTTCCCCATTTAGTGAACAAGGGCAGGAAGTCACAAAATGGGCGTAAGGTCTTAGCTTTTGGGGAGTCCTGCAGCCCTATGTAAGTTTCCCTGATGCCAGGACTCGGGGTGCTGTGCTACGTTGGCATCTGCTCCTCCGGAGTGTGGTAGCCCAGGAGAAGAGGCCTTTGTACCATACTTTTTACAGCAGCACCTCCAGATGTCAGGTGGGAGACCTGGTACTTCCAGACTCCTTTCCAGCCTACAGCCATTTTCACATAAAAATGGAAAAATGGAGGCAGAGCAAACCATGTATCCCAAACCAGCGACAGCTCTCTCCCATGTGCATGGGGCTGAAGGCTCATGGTGCAGTGAAGGGCTACCATATCCCTCCTTCCGGTGGATTGAGAAGACATCTGGGTTCCAGCTCCATCAGCCCACTCATCCTTCAGTAGAGACAATTCAGCTTGCACATGGATATGTGAAGTGCTGTGTGCATTCAGCTTCAGTCTCCTCTGCTGTCCCAGGTGCTGGACTCTAAGCCTCCATTTTCCATTTATCAGGAGATTGGATGCCACCCACCCATGTTGGTGAGAGTGGATCTTCTTCAATCTTCTTCATCTACCAATTCAAATGCTCATCTCTTCTAGAAACACCCTCATCGACACAATCCAGAAAGAATGTCCGACCGGCTATCTGGGTATCCCATTACCTGGTCAGGTTGATATTCGGAATTAGCTATCTCAGTGGTTAAGGCCAACTCTGATCTAAGGGGAGGAAAATTCCACTCCGCCCCTCAATGGGAAGAATCCTAGAGCCACCAGAGTTTCCTGCCAACCAACATTCTTACCAAGTAAAATAAAACAAGAATAAACTTTACACTTGGCTACAGAAGGTGATGGAAGAGGTAGAACAAGAGACTCCACAATGATGCTAAGTTCACTTATAATTATTTTGTGATGCAAAAAGTAATATGTTATAATGAGTTGTCACCAGACCCTTTCTTAGCAAGAGAATACTCTTTCTTTGGAAAAATATTTTGTAAAACTGCTTGTACATGGAAAGTGAGACACTGAGGACCCAAGCAATAAAGAGATGGTTTATGTCATGCTGAATGGAGAGTGGGGGATATTTGCATTTGCCTTTGGGAGGGAAGGAGAGAGGAAGAAATAGAAAAGAGGGGAAGAAATTGGAATATGGGAAAGACGTGAAGTATCATGGGAAAGTAGAAGCCAGGAAAAACATCCTAGTGATAAAGGTAGAAGAGGCCAGGCAAGGTGGCTCACGCCCATAATCCCAGCACTTTGGGAGGCCAAGGTGGCCGGATCACTAGGTCAGGAGTTCGAGACCAGCCTGGCCAACATAGTGAAACCCTGTCTAAAAAGTATACAAAAATTAGCTGGGCACAGTGGTACATTCCTGTAGTCCCAGCTGCTCGGGAGGCTCAGGCAGAAGAATCGCTTGAACCTGGGAAGCAGAGGTTGCAGTGAGCCAAGATTGTGCCACTGCACTCCAGGCTGGGTGATGGAGTGAGACTTTGTCTCAAAAAAATATATATATAGAAGAAAAGAGTTTTGGGCAATGCCTAAGATGTTACTGAAAGATGTATGCCACTCTTGCTGAATGCTCCCTCCTGAAATTTTAAGGCAAATTTTATAGACTAACAGTTGCTTTGTGCGAGTGTTGTCTTATGTGTATGTGTGGAACATGAAGCTGAGGGTGAAGCTGAATTGCACATCCATTTCATCCTGACTTCATATCTCATTGCACATGCTGGAAAAAGAACAGGCATATGCAAAGGAACTCACCAGCGGAGGTGGCCAGAAGAAGAGTCTTTCCTGGCAATTCAGAGAAATCTTAGTGCAGATCGTGGACTTGCACTAGGAAGAGGCAGAGGTTGGAGCTTGTCTTCATCAGAGCTCAAAAAGCAGGGAGAACCCAGATGCCCTCTGGTTTGCACGTGGCTTGTGGTTTGACAGCTGGCTCTTTCTTAACTTCCAACCCAAGGGTCAGTACAGAGCCGGTTCCCCTTCTCCTCCAGAAGGAAGAACCTTCTGCAGCCTGAGGTACCCGGTACTTGTCCTGAATGTAAGCTGGGATAACCTCTGGATCCAACACACTATAGCTAATCTCTGTTTGACCTAACACTCAGGACTCCATGGACAGACCTTTAGCAAGTCCAGGACCTTGTGAAGATTGCACAAACCCTGCCTGGGAAGTGGCAGAGGTGCAGACTTACCCTTGGCATCTTTGTACCTTTATCCACAGAGTTCACATGGAGTTGTGACCCCACTCGTGTAGCCTAATAGAAAGAGAATAATATATCCTACAGCAGGCTTTGAAAATGTTTCTTGAAATGCATGCACACAGACAGACACACTTCTTAAGTCTGCATTCCCCAATGCATGTTTCTCTACAGCCATCAGCATCACAAACACCTACAGAACTTTGCCACTCGGTTTAATGTAAGTGGCACATTTGAAGTACTGCCTTTGGAATTTTGTTTTTGTTGTTGTTTTTATAATAGAGTTTAATTCTTGTTGCCCAGGCTGGAGTGCAATGGTGTGATCTCAGCTCATTGCAACCTCTGCCTCCCAAGGTTGAAGCTATTCTCCTGCCTCAGCTTCCCAAGTAGCTTGGACTATAGGTGCTCACCACCACACCCAGCTATTATTATTATTATTTTTTTTTTGTATTTTTAGTGGAGACAGGGTTTCTCCATGTTGGCCAGGGTGTTCCCAAACTCCTGACCTCAGGTGATCCACCTGCCTTGGCCTCCCAAAATGTTGGAAGTGCAGGCATGAGCCACTATGCCCAGCCTGCCTTTGGATTTTTTTTTTTTTTTTTGAGATGGAGTTTCGCTGTTGTTACCCAGGCTTGAGTGCAGTGGTGCAATCTCAGTTCACGGCAACCTCCGCCTCCTTGGTTCAAGCAATTCTACTGCCTCAGCCTCCCGAGTAGCTGGGACTACAGGCGTTCACCACTATGCCCAGCTAATTTTTATATTTTTAGTAAAGACAGGGTTTCACCTTATTGACCAGGGTGGTCTCCATGTCTTGACCTCGTGATCCACCCGCCTCAGCCTCCCAAAGTGCTGTGATTACAGGCTTGAGCCACCGTGCCTGGCCTGGATTTTTGACATAACAGATTGTATTATAAAGACCTACTCTCCTCCAAAAATATTTTGGAATTTTTTAATTACCCCAAAATTGAGAACATAGTTACAAAAGATGTATCTGTTTCTGTTAAAAATAAATTCAGTTATTAGAAGTTAGGGCTGTCCAAACAGCTTACCTGCAGCAAAATTAGGCCAAGTTCTGCTACCTTCAAATGTGTACCTATGACCTTTGAAGTTCTGATTATTCTGGGAGCTTTTGGTGCTACCTCCACTTGATCTGCCAGGAGGGGGATTTATACTACAGGCTGCATAATTTTCTTCTCAGCTGTAAAATATCTCTTTATAAATTATAAAGTTTGGGCTAGAAGAAATTATGGGAGCAAATACAGTATTTATCACTTGAATTAAAAGACTAAACCTGGCAAATAGTCCAGCTATCAATCCACAAATAGTGTCTGTGGTTAGCAGCCTGATTCAGATCATCTGATGCATAGATATATTTATATGTGAGCATCATAAGCATCAAAGCCACTTTTATGTGTGTTATTTTCCTGTCACCCACAAATCATGTTGCAAAGATTGATAGTAATTGAATAAATTGCTGTGTGTACTTAAAGACTGGGCTTGTTGGAGACAAAACAGATTTATTAGATGATCGGTGTTTTTTTTCCTGTTATGTCAATGCTCGTTGGAACACTTCTTTTCAAAAGTAGGAAAACTAAGCCGAGATTTCAAGGGATACCTTTGAAAGGTGGTGTGGTATCAGGGAAGACATTGAATTGGAAGTCAGATGTCCGTGTGCAGATTCCTTTCACAGCACTCCCGATTGAGACAATCTCTAAAATCCCGTTAGTGTGTGTATGTTATGATTACATGATGGCATTCTTGTCTAGGGGTTTCCTAAGTAACTGTTCTGTCTTAAATGGAGTCTGAGCAGTGGGGCTTGTCTCACCGTGAGTGTAAGATCTGCAGGCTGCCACCTTTCTCCTCCCACTTTCCTCGTCAGGCACCAAAGTCTCTGTAAGATGCACCAGGCTGATATTTTATATAATTGAGGTCTTCACCTTCCTTTTATGCGGCATGAGCTGGAATCTGCCAGGGTCAAATAGTCAACCAGGAGCTCTTTATGGACTCGGCCGCATGGGAGAACTTGAGGGACCTTGTATACCTTGTATTCTCCAAAACTCCACCCCCCACAGGCTCACCCATGTCCAAAAGGCATGATTTTTGGGGGAGGAGGCGGCTCTAAAATAGTGTTAATTCTAGAATTCCTTTTTTAAATGTCCCAGGACTAGTAAGTATTGGCATCATCAGTATTTAATGCTTTATGCTAATTATATTACCTGATTATTTCCCTCCTTTGTGCTTTCTAGAGGGATAGGAATCAATGAGAGTCTTGAGATGTGGAGTCAGTTCAACTCAGAAGACACTATCTTGGGGGAAAAGGCCATGATGAGTGAGTTTGCCTGTTGAGTTGGAAAGAGGAGAAGGGAGATGAGAAATACGTCGGGGAGTACTGAGAGGAAGGATCTGGAGGGTGGCAGAGAAGATGCTGCCTTGGGTAAAATTTCACCGGTGTAGACTGTGTTTACATACATAGCTTGGACAGAATCCCCCTTCATCCTACAGTGCGATGCTTTTGTTTGTTTATGCAGTATACTTCCTGTCAGTGATCACAGTTAACAGTCCCAAGTCTAGCCCAGTTATGAATGTGGCTGACCTTGCTACAAATAATGCTCTCGAGCTCCTTAGCACTTTAAACATTTCAACTCTCTTGCACATTTGATTTTTCATCATGTAGGTTGTAACACAAGAGAAGGTTATGGAATCAATTTAGTGGGTCACGATCAGCTTATGAAAATAAAATGCAATTGAAATATACCTAGTGCATAATGACTAGCAGAATGAACTAGTAAGAAACTCTGTCCATTATCTATGTACTTAGTATGTGTTTACTGTGCTGCTACATAAAATGTATTTCTCATATTAGATTTCAGTCACAAAAGTTTGAAAGCCTTTGAATCCCCTTGGCCCATGGAAAGGAAGAGGATTAATTCAGAAGGCCTGGGTCACTCAAACCTTGTACATTCTCAGAAAGACCTGCTTCGGGACTGGCCCTTGGTGGCTCCTGGGAAATTTGCCACCAACCTTTGGAATAGTGTGCCCAATAAGAATTTTTTTTTCTGTATGCCTTAGGCCTCAGGCCACATATAACCAGTTTGATAAGTTTGTCCTAACAGTGTGATTTATGCGTGGTGAATAGCTGTTTTTGCTTTGGGGTGGTGTGAGTAGCTGAGGTCAGGTATGCAGGTGCTACACGCCTGCATGACTAACCCCCAGTAAAAAACCTGGACACCGAAGTGTTGGTGAACTTCCGTGGTTGGTAACATGGTTTTGGGGAAAATTAATTGTGTCCATGAGACTCCACTAGCAAAGAACCCCTGGAAGCTTTTGCCTGGTTTCTCCTGGACTCTGCCCCATGTGCCTTTTATTTTTTTCTGATTTTAACTCATATCCTTTTGCTGTAATGTATCAGAACAGTACATATAATTCAGAAAAGTAAGCTTTTCTGAGTCCTGTGAATCCTAGTGAATCATTAAGTTTTAAAGTAGTCTCAGGGAACCTGGCACAGATGCAGAGATTGGAATTGAGACCTAGGGAAGCGAAGGGCTTGCTAGAACATCTGGCTCAAGTCTGAGCTTGGAGTATGACTGGGTCATGGATATTAAGCTGGAATGGAGAGTCTATTCCAAGTGAGTGCTTTTTCGGTGAGGTGGCATGGACCATTTGCGATGACAGTGATCCCTGGACATGACTTCATCAAGCGTCCTTGGTGAGTTGAACTGGGTAAGAACAAAAGAAACTAAATATCTTCTTCCTTTCTCAGTCCCCCGTCAAGGAAATCAATAGCATAACACTGGTATAAAATAATAAAGCTTATTATAAACTTTGTCTCCAAAAGTGGTTCTAGCCTTTCTGGAATCTTTCATGTGAGCTTATTGTTCTGTTGATTAATGAATTCAGTGATATTCCATTTTTAAAATTATTTTAATTATGATATAAACAAATGAGATACCCCTTCAGAGTCTGCACAAGTGAAAATGAATATAAAATCAGCATCCGACACATAAAAAGGAAGTTCAGCCAACACAGGACTCCAGTCTCCACTCCTCCTCAGGAGGATTTGTCCCTGTGTTTTCAGTTTTGTTTGGGAAAATAATGCAAAAGATATTTGTTATAAAAGCTTTGAAATTTAATTATGATTAGGGAGTTTCTTTCTTTCTTTTTTTTTTGAGACAGAGTTTTGCTCTTGTTACCCAGGCTGGAGTGCAATGGTGTGATCTTGGCTCACCACAAACTCCGCCTCCTGGGTTCAGGCAATTCTCCTGCCTCAGCCTCCTGAGTAGCTGGGATTACAGGCACCCACCACCATGCCCAGCTAATTTTTCGTATTTTTAGTAGAGACAGGGTTTCACCATGTTGACCAGGATGGTCTTGATCTCTTGACCTTGTGATCCACCCACCTCGGCCTCCCAAAGTGATTAGGGAGTTTTAAAGGAAATTAAACATAGTATGAGTACTTTAAAAAAATAAATTTAATATAGCATCTTATCAAATAATTCATTCCACACTGCTAGCTCACTTCCCACCAGGAGAGAGAAAACAATTTTTGAAGACTCTTAACTAATTATAACGTCTGAATTTCTCTGACACATTCACTGTTGCTGAACTTTATTTTGTCACGTTAACTTACTTGAATCTTTAGGGTTTGCTTATTCTAGCTGTCACTTTCTAATAATGCATAGTTTGGGAAGCACTTCCCCGTCTTCTGCATTCTAGGAACATGAGGCTTCCTGACCCACAGAGGACGGTTTCTCGCTGCGTCCTCACATGGTGGGAGGGATGAGGGATCTCTCTGAGGTCTTGTCTCTGAGGGCACTAATACCAATCTTGTGGGCTTTATTCTCGTGACCTCATCACTCCCCAAGTCCTCACCTCCTGACACCATAACTTCAGGGGAAAAACTTCAAAGTATGAGTTTGTGGAAGGGGCGGCATCAAATATTCAGTCGATGCCACTCCCCATGCTTTGTTTTCCCCCACTGTGGCTTTTAGACAAACAGATACTTCTGGAGTTGATTTGCGATCTTATTTCTTCTCCCTGCTGGTTCTCGCTCACCTGGGCAGGTGGCTTGTCTCTTCTTCCCCTTATCTAAATGATAAATTGCTCCCCCTCCCCCACTGTCCTCTTGCAGGATCTTCCTCCACTTCCTCCTCAGGAGCTCAGGAAATCTGTCTGCACCTGCCACATTGATAGTGCAAGCCCAAATGTTTTTCCACAGTTCATCCTGGATCCCAGTAACATGAGTGGCTGCCTGCCTGCCTGCCTGCCTGCCTCAGTTTATTTCCCAGTCTTAGTGGGTTGTAAGCTCTAATTTTAGAAAATGGGACAGAGCTGTGCAGTCCACAGACCACTGCGTGGTGCCTCCTCATCCACTGGCTGGTGCTCCTGTGGGCTGATCAGGTGCCCAGGTGTCCTGGGTCCCCGCCCTTGCATGGCCATGGCCCAGGCCAGCTACGACATTTGTGTGGGGTTCAAAACATATTGAGTGAGAAGCTCCTAATATGTTGTTGTTAACGTCATCTTCTGTGACAGAATTTAATTTTAAACACAGTTCTCCAGAATAAACCCTAACGTGTCTGTGTCATTTATGGAAACTGGACAAGGCCACAGCAACAGATACATTAGCCGTCATACCCTTGAGTAGATGGGACCCTGTTTACACTTGGTCTGCTCCGTGGGATCCCAGCCAGGCCCCACGGGAGCTCCTGGTTCTTTTCCAAGTAACACTTTCTCTCCCAGGTAACCCCATTTTCTCCTCCTTCATGACATGCCTGTGGGTCCCTCCTCTCCTGGGACTCTTGTAGCTGTGCACACTCATGCCTGTCCAGATGCTCCCCCACATTCTCCTTGGTGGAGCTGACGTGCAGGGTCTTGCCCACACTTTCTCTTCTTGAGATGAAGGATCGTTGTGGCAAGCCCTCTTCCCTTCTTCACAAAGCTGCATTCGTCCTTTTCCCCCTCCTTTGGGTGCTGCCCTGAAGAAGCTGAGAGAAGCAGATACTGCTTCTGGCAGGCTCCGCTCTGCCCGCTCCAATCTGTCCTTTCTGCCCACGCCCTGCTATGGCCTTCTCTGCCTCTTCCTTTGTTAACTCCATCTGCATCCAGTTCCTGATGCCTCCAACTCCTGACATGATACGCTGCCTGCAGCCAGAGGAAACTACGTTCTGGAGTTCAGCATACCCCAAACGCCCACAGATCTGGCCTTACTTACAGGACACCCGTTTTTTCCTCCTCTAAGCTCCAAGCAGCTCCTGCCGCACCATCCTCACGCTGCTACCTCCCCTCTGTCTCCAAGGCCCACAGTCCTGCAGGTGCCTCTGTGAGGGCCCAGCACTGGAGAAGTCCTTAGGGGTGCTGTCACACCCACACTGGCCTCAGGAGCCTCTCTCTGAAACCCCCACATGCTCATTTTCTCCCCTGTTCTCTGTTTCCAATTTAAATGAGAGACGTGACCATTTTTATCTAGCTCTGTGTCCATGTCTTCCTTGAGACAGTGCAGTGGTGGATTAGAAATTGCATTATGTCAAAGATTATCAACTATAGGCTGGTCACAGTGGCTCACACCTGTAATCACAGCACTTTGGGATGCCAAGGTGGTCAGATCACTTGAGGCCAGGATTTTCCTGGGCAACAGGGCAAAATCCTGTATCTACTAAAAATACAAAAATTAGCCAGGTGTGGCGGCACACACCTGTAGTTCCAACTATTCAGGAGACTGAGGTGGGAGGATCACTTGAGCCCAGGAAGTTGAAGCTGAAGTGAGTCATGTTAGCACCACTGCACTCCAGCCTGGGTGACAGAGCAAGACCCTGTCTAAAAAAAAATGTAAGTAGCAATTTTGGCCCCTGGCTATTTCTCTGCCCCTACCCATGCTATTATGAAATGTTATAGACGTCTTCCAAACTGACTTCCCCAAAACATCAGAAATTGCTCATCATGGTTCCTTTGTTCGGGGCCATGGAGGTCCAGAGGAGGCTTCTGTGGGGTAGTGAGGGCACCAGCTGTGAACTGGACCTGAGGCCTGGTCCCTGTTCTCACAGCCATGATGCTGATAGTTCAGAGGCCCTCCTGGAGCCCCCAACAGGCTTATATCATCTCAAGCATGGGCCTGAGTGAGGCCTAGGAGCTTCTGCATCCTAATGAGGCTTCCTGCTGCTCCAAGGCTGTGGAATGTGGGGCCTGGGGACACCTCTGGCTCATGTGAGCACATCTTTGCTTGCCCTCCATGTGACAGACCTGGACTTCAGTTCTTGGGAAGGTATCCATGCTCCTTTCTCAGCTTCCCCATTGGATCAGAGGCTCCAAAGGTATCTCTTGTGATACCTTTACCTGAAAAGGTAATTACTGGGAAATTCAGCATCTGGACTTCCCCACTCCCAACCATAGGAAAACCTCCCAGAAAT
The DNA here is from genome assembly GCA_031835075.1 of Saguinus oedipus. Classification (NCBI taxonomy): domain Eukaryota; kingdom Metazoa; phylum Chordata; class Mammalia; order Primates; family Cebidae; genus Saguinus; species Saguinus oedipus. The sequence goes on from CM063180.1 coordinate 131,133,812, forward strand.
TCCTGGTGACCATTCACATGGCCTGATCTGCTGCCCACACCTTCCCCTTCTGGAAGCAGTTGTCACTGTTTCTGACATGCCAGCCTGAAATATTTCAGTGTCTGCAAGTTTCTGAGCTATTAATACACAAAATAACTTAAGCCCCCTCTTCTAGACTCCCCAATGTGTCTGAGAATGCCTAATAAGCATCCATCTGGTTACTTTTGGCTCTACACATTGGTTACCAGCTCAGCCCGCCAAGATCTCGCATGCCCAAGCTCTCCCCTGTTTTCTCTCTCCCTGGCTGTTATCTCTCCCTGGCTGTTATCTCTTGCTGTCCCTTATCCCCCAGGGCAAACATAATCCCTTCTTCTTCACCCTGCAAGGCACCACTAACACAATGATGGTGTGTGTTTAATGAGCTTCACCCGCTGAGTTTCAGATAGACCATTTTTTAATTCTAAACTTGCAAACAAGGCTTCTGTGTTCTTCAGGTTCCTGGGTCTTCTTCATGCCAGGAGGCCCCCCCTAATACCTTAGCCCAGACCTCTTTTTCTCATTTCAGACTCTAAAGCAAGATTTCTTTATGTGGGGTCCCAGGAGCCTGTGAACTTAAGGACACAAAAAGGTCATAATTATTTTTACTAATATCTAAAAAGCAACTGCCCTTCAGCATGTCTATAGGCAAAATACATACTACTTTTGGCATTACCTGTTACCAAAAAAATCACAGATATTTTCATATCACAGTGGCAATTGCAGATATCTTGAAATACAATATGCTCACACCATTAACTCAGTCACAGTCGTTTTTAGCATACCCTTATTTGATAAGCTTTAGGACTCCAGGCAGACACTCAAGCAGCAGAGCCGGCCAGTCTCTGGGGATTTCATGCTCAAGAGTCGTTCAAGGACATGACTTAAAGGAACAAGCTCTAGAGTAGAGTTTAACTCAGAAGCCTTTGGAGAACCTAGCATTTCTGGGGGCCAGGCTGTCTTTTCTTTACGAAGTAAGTTATCAGATTTGCATTGTTTATCATCGTGTATCCTCACAAAACAGGAGTTCTGTTCTTATAAGGATCAGAATTAAAAACTCAGAATTGGATATCCCATTTGACAGGCGAGTCGAGAGAGTGAGCAGATATCTAGGACAAGGACATTGCAGGTGGAGGTCAGCTGGCACAAACAGCCCGAAGCACCTTACTGAGGAAGAGCAAGGAAGCCTGTGTGGCTGCGTACGAATGAAGGCATTGGAAGGAAATTAGCTTAGAGAGGTAGCAAAGTGTATTTAACCCTGTATACAGTTGGGAGCACTGATTTTATTTCTTTAAAGCATGCTTCCTTATTCAAGACAATCCCACAGTAAAATGTTACTAGTTTATCCAAGCCTGGAGAGCCATTTTGCTGATACACCTTTACAAGTAAAAAATTAATTTAACTTGTGTTTTAAATACATTGTGAATCATTAATAAAGCAATATAAATATATTTTATGTTTGTGCATTTATAACAGTTTCAAGATAATATATTTTCTTTGCAATCTGACATATTTTATCTTGTCTATTTAAACAGAACATTCTGAGAAATGAAATGTAGGCTTCACTAGATTGTTTTAGGAGTCATTTTTTGGTCTCGTTTTTGTCTAAAGAGACAAAAAAGATCTAGAATTCTTTCTAAATTTTAGTGCCTCAGTCTCCTCTCTCTTTGAAATGTGTCCACCAGCCCCCACCCCCAACCAGTTACTTTGTCATGTGAGCCAATTCAGCTTTTTCAGGTGGCTTTGTGCACCTGAGGCCACCTTTAAAGGTGGCTTTATACACCTGTAGCTCTGGGGTCTTCTAAGCTAAGCAACAGTACTGCTAAACAGTTAAGTCTATAGAGTTCCTGGGTGTAAGTGATTATTATTATTTCACAAAGTTGTAAAATCATTTACCCAATACCCCACAAGTAATAGAACCTGAGTCCAGAGGTTCAGCCACCAGGGCTCCAGCGCCTGAGATTTTAACTACTGTATAGTGCTGTGGACATGTTACTGTATCCTTCTACATAAATATGTACACACTTGGCTTACGTCTGCTTTGTCCTGAGAATGCACACACATCTGTGGTTAAGACAGTGTTCTTTCTTTCTTTTTTCCTTTATTTGCCCCTCTGCATTGGCATTCAACTTTGGGGAGAAGACATTTGCATTCTGAGGCTGCTTCTATCTCTCTAAATGAAGACAGTTCTTACATCCACTTTTCAATTCATTGTGTATCACATGGTTTCTAGACCTCTTTGCAATTTGAGTGTAACTAAACTACAGTTCATCTATAGGCATTACACAGCACGTGTTTGTAGAGATTAACAGAATATCTCTGCTATGGTGATATTGGTGGAAGTCTTATTGAGATGATTTCTCTGAACGGTGTGAATGCTGCTACTATTCTAGTAATAGTGTTTGCAGCTGTATCAATTTATGGTTTATTAAGTGTAGCGCCAACTAAACCCTGATTTTTCTATACAACTGTTGTCAAGCTGAATTTGTTCCTTCTAGGAAATAGTATAATCTACTTTTTAATCTAAAGATGAGAGATATACCTAGTCAAATCCTTCATAGCAAGAAAGATACTATTGCTAGTATGTATCATGACTCAGAATATGGAAGAGGCTCAAATGTTCAGTTGTTCCAATCCTTTGAATTTATAGCAGGGGGAACGGAAGTCCATCAGGAGGGCATGAGGCCTGTTCAAGTTCACACAGACAGAGGACGTGAAGCCTCTGTGACGCTCATTGCTGTGCGTCCTTCCCATGCCTTTGTCCCACCTCTGCACACCTTGCATAGTGTCATGAGTACCTTTTCTAGAGTTGGGGTCCTCTGAAGCAAACTCATGGGTCTCCCTTCCCTTGTCTTTTCCTTCCTTCGTGTGTATGCTTGTGTGTGTTTGAGATTGGTGGTTTCTCTTTTGCCTACTTTTGACTGAAGTCAAGATATTATTTGTTTTGGAGCTTGACGTGCATGACTCAGCAGTGCAACACTCCCCTAATTTTTATTATTTTGTAGTTATTGTGGCAAAATCTATACTACATAAGCTGTGCCACCTTAATGTCCTCCTCCCTTTTTATTTGACACATTATTAATCCATTCTTATATCAATCATCAACACAACATAATGCCACCTTCAAATGATCCAAAGTTATGAAACCAGCCAAGGACAAATAAGTGATCCTTGATGATATCTGGCCATTGTGCAAGTCTTCCTTCACTGCATGTGAGTATATGAGGTTCACTTCCTTCACTGCATGTGAGTATATGAGGTTTATTTCCATCACTGCATGTGAGTATATGAGGTTCATTTCCTTCACTGCATGTGAGTATATGAGGTTCATTTCCTTCACTGCATGTGAGTATATGAGGTTCATTTCCATCACTGCATGTGAGTATATGAGGTTCATTTCCTTCACTGCATGTGAGTGTGTGAGGTTTATTTCCATCGCTGCATGTGAGTATATGAGGTTCATTTCCTTCACTGCATGTGAGTGTGTGAGGTTCATTTCCATCACTGCATGTGAGTATATGAGGTTCATTTCCATTTCCATCTGCTTCCTTTCTATCATTGACTCATTAAAGGTTTTGTTTCCTAAAGGCTCAACCAACAGAAAATTGAGAAAGTCAATCCATTCATTTATTTGGCCAGTTTTAGTCATTGGTTGAATTCAAGGTACCCCATCTGTTCAACCCAAATTGAAAGAACTGACCTTTTCTGAAGCTAAAACACGCACAAAATAGCCCAAGTCCATGGCTTGAACTAACCTGTTCCTAGAGCATTCATTCTCCCCACTCAATCCTGAGGCAGCTGAACCCAGCAACCTCTTAATGCACTAAGATTTTCAACCTTGAGGGTCTTTCCTGGGGTGTGCTTTCTGAGCGTAAAGGCATTACCTTTTCTATGTGGAAAAATTGATCTCTAGCTGATCACTGGGGTTCAATGGACAAGGTATCCTTATATGCCATCTTGATGAGGGCGTGAAGGCTCCTTTAGTAAAGAAGTATGATGTGGTCATGTAATGGGTTTACTTTAAGACTTGAAAATAAATAAAGTGAATAAGTTACACTCTATAATTCATCATTACTGTATATCACTGATCCAGTAATACAATAATTACTTTGATTTTCAAAGTTAAATTATACAAATCATTCTATTCATTAGAGATAATTAAGTAACACAAACATGATGTGATCGCTCCCTTATGCTATTGATTTACTTTATTTCCATCCTGCCTCACTTCAGAATGCAATTTTTTTTTTCCTTGCAGGAATTACTTGTAATGGTGATGGTAGAATCAGGGGATCAAGACATCCAGCTTCTGATGCAAGGAATCCATCTGTCTGTATTGATAATCCAGAATCATGCTTTTATCTAGAAAGGCATTTATCCAACTAAACTCTCCTAGGAAAGCTGTGTGGGAAATATAAAAGCATCAAGCAGCTCAAAAATCACAGCTGAGGCACAGACTGAATGTTTTAAAATCTTGTCTCATCCACAGAAATTCACAAAGATTATTTCCATAGATCAAGGGCATAGTAATACTGTTTGCCCTGTTTACATCGTACGTCTATTAGATCTATTGATGAAAACAGGAGAGCAACTCTCCTTGATGTTAGAGACATTGGCAAATGTAAAGTACTTAAAAAATGAATAGACCACCTTCGGAATGCGAACTCACTGACTAAGCCCAGTGAAAAGAGAGTAATGGCAGGAAACCAGAGATTGATGAATGGCCATGAGTGTGTGTGTGTGTGTGAGAGAGAGAGAGCAAGAGAGAGAAAATTAACATAATATGATTAGTATTTACTCTTTTTAACAATCCACAAATTGCCCGCTTTTCTCTCTCTCTCTTCCTTTTTTTTCTTTTTTCTTTTTTCGAGACCATGTCTCACTCTGTCACCCAGGCTAGAGTGCAGTGGCTCCATCTTGGCTCACTGCAACCTCCACCTCCCAGGTTCCAGTGATTCTCCAGCCTCAGCCTCACCAGTAGCTGGGATTACCGGTGCCTGCCACCAAACCTGGCTAATTTTTATATTTTTAGTAGAGTTGGGGTTTTACCATGTTGGTCAGGCTGGTCTCCAGCTCCTGAGCTCAGGTGATCCACTCATCTCGGCCTCCTAAAGTGCTGGGATTACAGTCATGAGGCACCTCACCTGGCCTCTACTTTCTCCAATTAGAAAATGGAAGAAACTGAGCTTTAAATGTCTTACCTACAGCAATTTTGAGGCTCCGAGTTGAGATTTTTATTGTACCATTTCAAAAGTCATCCAGGTGCTGGGCCAATCACTCCTAGGCAACTAAGATATAGAAGGAGCCCCAGCTCAGATGGTGCATGGGTGTGTCATACCCTGGGCACTATTTTTGCCCTTCTTCTGGAAGTACGATTGGAAATGGACAGCAGGTGAACCATTTTTACCCATTCAAGCAAGGGGTATTTTTCTTCTAAGAAGTGGGATTTCCGAACAAAACTGCTGTTTTGGAAGTCACTTGCCATACTTAGTGGCCATGGGAGAGCAATTGCATATAGGAATAGGGAAGGAGGACAGAGCGTGCCAACTCTGTCTCTGATGTTTGCACCACTCACCCATAATGCATGTTCCAGTGGGGCAGGTGATATTCCTTGGCATCTACAGATCCAACGGGTATATGGTGGATGGGTGGGCCTGGTCATCTGCAACCCCAACAGCAACTGTATCCCAAGGTAAGAGGAAATTAAGAAATCAATTTGTGAATAATATTCACAACTACAATATTGTTTTCTTGGGTCTTTCTTAGTTTCCTCAGAGCAAGGTTGACTTGAGGTTCATGAGTCTTGATCCAGATATTTGAAAATGTCTAGACTCAGTGAAAGTCATATCGATTGTAAAATCGGTGAGTATGCTATACCAGAGCAGCTTTAAGCTTGGTAGGAAGAAGGCCTTCCCAGGAACCAGAGAGGAGAGAGCCAGTTTGACCCTGCGAGGCATGTTGGAGGAGAGTCCAGTCAGTTTATATTCTATGAATTTACTTTCCCTGTTGGTATTCTCAAGTATTTACTGACACACAGCTGCTCCTGGATCTCTAAGTAGATATTTTCCAGTACCTCGTGGCAACGTTATCCACAGTGTCTGTCCTGGAGCCACATGTATTTTTCAGAGGTTCACAGCCCTTTGAGCAAATATTCATAGAGTTGTTTTTTAAAAAATGACTGATGCTGTAATTAAAAAGAACACTTAATCCAAATTACTTAATAGATGAGTAAATGAGTGAATCGTCAAAATATTTAATACTACTAGTATATTTAAGAAATGAATTAATTTCAAAATGTGGAAAAATTATTGTGTTAGCTTCTTATCAGTGGTATTAATCTATTTGGGATGGATAACTAAGAGGATTTCCTATCCATTCCAAGGGTGGTTTTGCAATATTAGTTTCTGTAGGATGTGTTTTCATTAGCCTCTTAGATATAAATGGTTATATCACTAAAATGTGGGAAAAATCCCAAATCAAAGCCCTTTTCCTATTCATCCTGTTAAGCTTCCTCTGGATGGACGATCTCTTCACCCTTGAAAGCTGCTAGAATGTAAAGGAGAACACTGTGGCCACCCAGCCCTGGTACACTGACTACCCTTCCTTAATAAATTACTATTTGGATCCTATGGCAACAACCTAGCTTGATAACACATATATCCAGATGTCTTGCTTGATTGATATGACAGTGATTTCTCTCTTTTTTTAATTTTTTTTTTTTGAAAGAAAGAAAGAGAAAGAGAAAGGGGGAGAGAGAACAGGAGTCTTGTTCTATTGCCCTGGCTGGAATGCAATCTAAAAATAGGTATTAAAAACCTCTTTTATGCTGATAATTGTGCTTAACAGCAGAGACAGGAAGGAATAAGGGAAGAAAATAACAAACAGCCAACCAATATTTAAGTCTGTGAAATGCTATGCAAATGCTGAAGAGTGAATAACTTCCAATTATGTGGTCACTTTCAAAATAGGTGTAATGTGATACTGAGAAAAATGTATGTTCTGTAGACCTGGGATGAAGAATTCTAAAAATATTCGCTGAGTTCACTTATTCCAGGTCTGAGTTCAAATCATAGATGTTCCTGTTAATTTTCTATCTCGTTGATTCGTCAAATATTAACAATGTGGTGTCAAAGCCTCCCGCTATTATTGTGCTGAGAGTCCAGATCTCTTTATAAGTCATTAAGAACTTGTGTTATGTATCTGGGTGTTCCTATATTGGATGCATATATATTTATGAGCATTGACTCCTATTGTTGCATTGATCCTTTTACCATTATGTAATGTCCATCTTTGTTTCTTTTAGTCTTTGTTACTATTAGTAACAAAGAGTAACTACTTTGTTACTCTTTTGTCAAAGACGAAAGTTACAACTCCTGTTTTTTTCTTTGTTTCGTTTTGTTTTTTGTTTTTGTTTTTTTTTGGCTCTCCATTTGATTGGTAAGTATTCCACCAACCCTTTCTTTTGATTCTTTGTGTGTCCTAGCTCATGAGATGGATCTGGATACAGCGTACTGATGGGTTTTGACTTTTTATTCAATTTGCCTGTCTGTGACTTTGATAGGGACATTTAATCTATTTACATTTAGGATTAATATTGATATTTGTGAGTTTAATATTGTCGTTTAATGCTAGCTGTCTATTTTGCCCATTAGTTGATACAGATTCTTCATTATGGAGATACTATTTACCTTTTGGTAAGTTTTTGGGTTGACTGATACTGGTTGTTCCTTTCTGTGTATATTGCTTCTTTACAGAAGCCCTTGTAAAGCAGGCCTGGTGGTGATGAAATCTCTGAGTGCTTGCTTGTTCATGAAAAATTTTATTTTTCCTTCATTTATGAAGCTTAGTTTGGCTGGATATGAGATTCTGGGTTGAAAATTCTTTTCTTTGAGGATATTGAATATTGACCCCCACTCTCTTCTAGTTTGTAGGGTTTCTGCTGAGAGATCTGCTGTGAGTCTGATAAACTTCCCTTTGTGGGTAACCTGACCTTTCTCTCTAGCTGCCCTTAGATTTTTCTCCTTTATTTCAACCCTGGTGAATCTAACGAGTATGTGTCTTGGGGTTGCTCCACTTGAGGAATATCTTTGTGGTGTTCTCTGTATTACCTGGAGTTGAGTATTGTCCTGCCTTACTAGGTTAGGAAAGTTTTCCTGAATAATATCCTGAAGAATATTTTCCAGCTTGGATTCATTCTCTTCATGACATTCAGGAGCACCTATCAAATGTAAATTAGGTCTTTCCACATAGTCCCATGTTTCTTGGAGACTTCGCTCATTCCTTTTTACTCTTTCTTCTCTAATCTTGTCTTCTCATTTCATTTCATTAAGTTGGTCTTCGACCTCTGATATCCTTTCTTCTGCTTGATCAGTTCAACTGTTAAAACATGTGCATACTTCACGGAGTTCTTGTATTGTATTCTTCCATTCCATTAATTCACTTATATTCCTCTCTAAATTGTCTATTCTTGTTAGAATTTTGTCAAACATTTTTTTCAAGATTTTTAGTTTCTTTACGTTGGGCTAGAACATGTTCTTTTAACTCACAGAAGTTTCTTATTATCCACCTTCTGAAGCCTAATTCTGTTATTGGAATGCATTTGTTCTCCATCAGGCCTTGTTCCCTTGTTGATGAGGAACTGTGATCTCCTGTAGAGGGAGAGGCATTCTGATTTTGGGTATTCTCAGCCTTTTTATGCTGGTTTCTTTCCGTCATTGCAAATTTATCCACCTGACGTCTTTGTAATTACCGACTTTCAAATTAGGTCTCTGAGTGGACGTACAACTTGTTGATTCCCAGCTCTGGAATCTAAGCAACCCACTGCGCTGGCTAAAACAGTGGCGTTAAGATTCATGGTGCTTTTCTGCCCAGGAATCTCCAGTCTGGCTGCCTTCTTGAGGCCCTTTTTCAATAAGCTGAATGGGTGACTGCCTTCCCAGAGCTCCAAACATCGACCAAAAGGGGACCCAGTCCCGTTTACTCTGCACCAAGAACTGCGGCGCCGGGGCACTGGCAAAACCGCCATGCCAGCCACAAGAGTAGCGCTGGCAACCCGTGGGCCTCCTCTGCCAGGAATCTCCTGGTCCGTGAGCAACAAAAATTCATCTGAATGTGTGGCCTCCTCTTTTTCTTTATGTTTTGACTGGGAGCTACAATCCTAAGCTGCTAGTAATCAGCCGTCTTGGATCTCTCTCCTGATTTCTCTTTTTATAGTCACCTTGGAAATATAAGATCTTAGAGGCTAATAAATCCACCCATATAAAATACATAATGATGAAAATTCAGAGAAAGATTATCTTTTTTTTTTTTTTTTCTGAGATGAAGTTCCGCTCTTGTTACCCATGCTGGAGTGCAATGGCGCGATCTCGGCTCACCACAACCTCCACTTCCTGGGTTCAGGCAATTCTCCTTCCTCAGCTTCCTGAGTAGCTGGGATTACAGGCACATGCCACCATGCCCAGCTAATTTTTTGTATTTTTAGTAGAGATGGGGTTTTGCCATGTTGACCAGGATGGTCTTGATCTCTTGACCTCGTGATCCACCCGCCTCGGCCTCCCAAAGTGCTGGGATTACAGGCGTGAGCCACCGCACCCGGCCAGAGAAAGGTTCTCTAAACTGACATATGATAGTTCTTACATATGATAGAAACCCAAACTTGCCTACCGTGATTTTACTTGTTGTTGTCAAAGCCTCATTCATTCATTTGGCAAATGCCTGTTGCTCAACTCCAGTGCTCCAGGCACCATGACAAACATCGTATGACCAGAAAAGGAGATGGAAGTGGTCCCTCCTCTCAAGGAGTTTGTCCTCTGCTGGGGAGATACAGGGAGGAGGCATCCCGCAGTACAGCCTGTCTGTCTGGGAGGAACCCATCCTCCAGGTAGAAGAAAAACACAGCAGGGCAGATTTTTCAATGTTTTTTTAAAAAATCATACACTCATATGCTGATTTTATGATGTGTTAAATGTGACCTACCAGGAGATTCTAGTTCATCATTTTTAAGGCACTGTTGTTAACAATGTAGCATCTTCCCATCACGAATGTCTCAGGAGTCACCAGTCAGAGCAGCTCCTAGAAGACTCTAGAATCATATTAGTATCTTCCATCCAATCACCCTCTCTGAAGACTCTTTGCAGATAAGTTTGGCTTAAGTGAACTTTATACTAATGAACTCTGTATATGACAGTTTTTGCATGAACCATAATCAGATATAGATCTTCTTAGGGAATGTATGATGGGGGAAATGAGACTTGGCCAGTCATGGCAGATGTTCAGTGATGTGTGTCACATGAATAAATGGATGAATAGCACGAGGTAAAGAGTATTGTGTTTTATAAGGCAAGCAGGCACATGTAGAGGTTATGAGGACTTGGCAAGGCTAGGAGTTACTCCTTCAAGAATCATGGAAGACCTCAGAAGCCACAAGGTGGCGTGTGAGCTGGGCTTTAAAGTAAGCCTGTGGTTGTGCCATCTGGAAATTTAATTTCACAACATCCTGGGATGTGTTTCCAGTGAATGAGTCATTGAAATGACAGAAGCCAGTGTCCAAAGATTACTGGGAATTTTCTTGCAGGATACAGCACTCAGACCTGGGTGTGAGCCCAAACTCTCTCCTACATTTACCCTAGAACTTTTCCATTATAAGACAATGCATGTAAAACATATGCTTATGAAGCTGCCCCAGAGTTGAATCTTTTGTTATTCTTCAGTAAAACCCTTCGTAGGATGAAAGTTTATGAGTAAATTCAGAGTTTATCTGGAGTTACCCAGTGGATCTCTCGATGTCCTAGCTTCCCAGATACATAGCCAGTTTACCAGAAAATATGCCTTTTAGAAACTCTGATTGAAAACAAGTTAAAAAGCTGGTCTTTTTGGTCGAATGAATCTATATCTTTTCAAAGATGAAACTTTTCCTATTTTTCAAGAAGGCGGATGCAGAAGTGAGCACCTGATGCTGCTCTCCAAGGTCCTGAATTTATTTGCAATTTCCTCAGTCTGTCGGCCATAACAGCATAGCCTCTTTCTTTGCTCTGGATTTCTTTTTTATTCCGCGATAGATGGAATAAAGCAATATGGGCCCAGTAATGCTTGTTTTTAACCCAGTGTCATCACTGTCTCTCAGACAGCTTTGTGCCCCATCCACCAATGGCCCAGTGGAAGGTGATCCGGGATCCCTTCTGAATCAGTGAATGATTTGCACACAGACTCATCTATCTGATCTGTCCATCCTCCATGATAAATGAAAATGAGGTTCATTGTCGGCCCTCCCCTTCCTCCTGGAATATCTGACTCTTCAATAAATGAGAAGACTGAGTTCTGGTTCATTTACTGACTTGACTTTAATATTTCGGAGAGCATTTAAAACATTTATAGGGCAGCAGTCCTTTTCGTAGGAAACAAATGTCTTCTAAAAGGCAGTCTAATTTCCCGTGTGCTGAGTCGAATACAGAAACCATGCAGTCAGGAGGAAGGGGCTTCCTGGAGTCAGCCCGTGATCCCGGGGCTGGACTGAACTGGCAATTCCGAGCTCCCAGGGCGCCCCCAAGTGGCAATGTCAAGCTCCACGCTGCTCTCCTTGTGCTCAAAACCAGCGCTTTACTGAGGTTCTTTTTATTTTGTTTTGCTTTGTCTTTTCTCTTTCTTATTTGGCTGCTTTTACGTTTGCAGTTGACTGAATTCATGAGAGGGTCATACAAATCAAAAGCTGTAAGTGAATAGGATCTACCAAGTGTTTCTGCAGACAGAGGTGCTATCACGGGGGATGCAGTTGGTGTGGTATGGGTGGGATAGAGAAACAGAAAGAAGAAAGGAGAATTAAAGAGAAATACATGAGGCTAGAAGAAGTGTTTCTTGTCTATTTTCCTCATGCTGATTTATTCACCTGGATCAAGACAAGGAAAAGCACACGGGGTCTAAATCATCAAAATAGTTGCAAGATAAGGCAGCAGGCTTCATGAGCCTGTTTCTCTTCCTTTCTGTTCTCAACACCAGTTCTGTGTAAAATGGCCTGCAGCGTAGACTGTGCATGTAGAATCTGCTTAGTGGCTGACCCCGCCCCCCGCCTTATATAAACAAGACTGGTAAATATGGGGCAAGACTCACATTCGACCAATAATTCTGCAGGCTGGATTAAAACTCGAAGACCCTAAACACTCATCAAATCAGTTTGCCTCTTCTGTTTGCAATTCCAGAACCATACTTTATTTTAACTAATAAAAGCATCTCATGTGTGCTGAAGTATCTTTCCCCTGCATATTCTGAGTGCAAAATTCTATATATGTTCACAGGGGCTGGAGCAGTTTTCCTTTAACTGTGATTCTTGTTCTGATTACTAGCGTTCTGAATGCATGCTTGGCCTGTGCACTGTGCGGCCTGTGCAGCTCCTCCCGGCTGCCCCCTAGAAGAGGATTTCAAGCCTGTCATCTTCAACTCACGGCAGCCTTGGTGGAGTGGGTTCCAAACTAGCTCTTATGACGCCAGCTCAAAGTCAGCCTCTTAGGAGTCTCTTTAGAGCAATGGGGTTGTGCATTTCAACACAATTTAAGTATAAAGTGCAGATAAACATGAGTGTTATTTTAAAATAAATGTGCTAAAGCATTGATTCTCTTCTGCCTTCTTCCTTCTCCTCTGTCCTCCCTCTACTCTCCTCTTTCAGACCCATAGTCCTCCTCTGTAGCTTTATTAATCCTGGGTAGAAAACATCTCACAAAACGTGTTCTCTTCACATATATAAGAGGCCTTCGAGCATTGACACACATTTTCCTCTAGATTTTCTAGTTGAAGAAATGTGCAAAAATCAATAAAAATCCCAAATACATTGGTATTTTTTCCCAGAGTTATGGACAATAGCAAATAAGAATCAGGTGGGAAAGCTTAATGATTTTCTTTTTGGATTATGAACTATAGGCAGCCATATGTGTTTTAAAGGTTAGGTACATAAAAGAAGTTTTGGGGTTTCCCCTCTGTAACAGTTGATTTGCCCTCTCAGGAGCCCCATGCTCTAAGTAAAGCTGATAGGATTGGCCTCTCAGTGTGCTTATGTCATAGATGAGAATCTGATGCTTAGCAACTTCGCCTGGTGCAAGAGTCAGGCAGTGGAAGAACCAGGAGTGCAGTGTGTCCTACAGGAATGCTTTTGGCTGTGAAATAATTCCTGGCTGAAAGAGGCTAAGTCCAGGGGCTTCTGTCTGGGGTGGGAAGAGAATTCTGGTTTTAATTTAGTAACTGTGTATTATCAGGACTCAGGGCATGCAGCCTTGCAAACACTGGCCCCTCCTTCTCATGGTTTCAAAAAGGCTACAGCAGCTGTGGACATCAAATCCTCACACAACTATGTTTGAAGACAGAAAACAGGAGGAAGTACTGTCGGCAGGCCAGGGGAGGGGTTCCTCCTCTGACCACTCCCCTTTACCAGAGAGAAAAATAATCTTTGCCATCGTCTCCCCAGAAACCTTTTATTTCTGACTCATCAGGCAGATGTCCTTAACTTTTGGATATTCTATATTGGCAGGGAAATAAGTGAGAAGAGATATGAGTGCAGCTCTGGGGCAACCAAGGAAAGGTTGTTCATACCAGCAGGTGTTTCATTAAGAGGGAAGAATACACGAACCATGCTCACAGGAAAATGCATTTCGTTTCTTCTTGAAAAACAACAACAAAAACCTTCTAGTCTTATCCAAAGCACTAATTGGATGAAAAATGTCAAGCTTTTCCTGGTGTTCAGTGTGATACAAACTTAGGGTTATTTCTAAGCGGAGGAGCAATAGAAGATAGCCTTGTAGAACTCTTCTGTAACGTTGTGAGAATTTAGATATGAATACCATGAAGGAAAATGATAAGGTGACATTATCCCTGAGTTAAAAGTCACTGACTCTGGGACAAGGTAAGGGCTAGTCAACTTGTGGAGCTCTCCAGCCCCCTTCTCAAGGAAGATTTTAAGGCAAACTAGAATTGCATTAAACTTAGTGATGATTATTTTTCCTCAAAGATCAATGACTTCAATGGGAGATAGAAGAGTCTGTGGATGACTTGCTTTGATTCTCTTCCTATAGCTGTGAAAATTGATTAAGAAATTGCCAGCATTCCACTTGAATAGTAGAAACCAAGAGGTGGGTGTGATTTATTCACTGAATTGCTCTATGCATTGGAGATGCCATCATTTAAAAAACATCATGGAGACTGCTTTTAATCATATGGATAAATCCAAGCAGGCTGCCTTGCCAAGAAATTGGGAGCTACCCATGGAGTTCTGGGCCTGAAGTTTTTTGATTGGCAGACTTCATGCAATGTAGATGTAATCAGTGAATAAAAAGTGAGTATTGGCCAAGCACGGTGGCTCTTGCCTGTAATACCAGCACTTTAGGAAGTCAAGGCGGGCAGATCATCTGAGGTCAGGAGTTTGAGACCAGCCTGGTCAACATGGTAGATGACTACTGAAGGTATAGAATTAGCCGGGCATGGTGGCTCATGCCTGTAATCCTAGCTACTTGGGAGGCTGAGGCAGGAGAATCACTTGAACCCGTGAGGCAGAGGTTGCAATGAGCTGAGATTGTGCCACTACACTCCAGCCTGGGAAAAAAGAGTGAATCTCCATTTCTAAATAAACAAAGTGAGTACCTATTCCAAGTTTTTCACGAAAGCACCCCTCTGTGTATACCACCCAGGGATTGGTAGTATAACCAGGTATCTTACTAGAAGTTTCGTGTCTTATCTCGGAGTACTCACAAGTTTGGTATTCCATCTCCTGGTATATTTGGATTGAATAATTTTATGTTATTTGATAAAATTGCCTACTCAAGGAAGATAGTTATCTTTGGGATTTGAATATCTCAATTGGGAAACTCAGCATTCACTGAGGCCACAATCAACCATTTACATCTCATTGTGAGTTCAGCAGAAGTTGGGGATGATACCAGAGAAACTGGAAAAGGAACCTTGAAAGGGAGACATGAATATCGCCTTAGGCTGCTGCTTCGTTTACTTCACGACGGCTAAGAAACCCTTCAAAACATTAATTTATCCAACTTTCACAACAAAGACTGAAATGGGCCTGCATAAATGATGTTATTTGGGTATCGTTGGGTTATAAAGAAGCACAATGCTGGTGATGATGGGTGCGGGCAGAGGACTGAGTTAATGGAACCCATCAGGGACTCAGAGCACAAATTTAGGGAACAAACAGGACCCACTTCATCCTGCTGTGGCTGAGAGTCAATGTTGCTGCTGTTGCTGTGAGTGAGGAAAAGGCTGTTCAAATTGCAGGCTCATGTGACTCATGGATTTATTTAGCCAATGGGCAATTTCAGTTTACCTCTCAAACAAAATATAAATATAAGTAACTGTTGGGAGAATTACTTTTTTGAGTACCAAATTACTATGATTTGAAATGCAATTAGTAGTATAGACAAACCTATTTTTCCCCTTTATGAGAAGGAAATTGTTCGGAAATGGGTGTAGTGCTGATAAAGTTACAGTCCACAGTGAATTAAATTACCCACAAGAAGCAGATACGTGGCTTCATGTCACTTTTATTGCTCCTAAAGTAATCTGTTTTCATTAATGAGAACTCACATATATGCATGAGTCAGGGCTTTGCACCGGTGTCTCTTGGGTGGGGTATTTCTTTTTCCAGGTTAGGTCTCATTCTCCGTATTTAAGATCTATTGTGTGTATATTGATATTTACCTATAAATACTAAACATGTGCATGTGGTTCAGAGAATATGTTAAAATTCAAGAAAAACTGATCTACCTAAAGTAGCATCAACCCATTTTTTAAGTTTGTAGATACTTCCATTTGTGCACTGAAATGTAGAGGTTATCTTAAGTGATGGTGAAAAATAAAATTAAATGGATTTTATAATGAACACCTTAACATGCTTTAAAGGAGTGGATCTGGGAAAATTAAGTTCATAAAAGTCAGTTTTCAACTTAAATATGTTTATTAACTTTATTGATTTTTAATTAAGGACAGGGTTTTTTTTTATTGCATTAAAAAAGCAATGAGTCCAAACGAGAGGCACTGAGGATTTTTTTTATGAAATCAATTTTTGAAAGTAAGGCTTTTTTTTTTCTTTGCAATTTTGCAGAGTTCTTCTGCCAAATTGCATATATTCTGGAAAGATAGTAAAGGCTCTCTGCTGAAGAACAAAGTCAGAGTATCTCAGATAAGCCACAACAGCTGTGGTATCCTAGTGTGACCACATCTTTGCCACTGCTTTGAGAATTCCCTTGTGACTACTACCTTCTTTCTGACATGAGCCTTAAACCTCAATTCAAGGATGAAACAGCATCTGAAAATGTCCTGCCAAGACCAACTGGACTCCATTCTTTTTTGATTCTGAAAAAAAGTCTTAGCAAAGATTAAAAAAAAAAACAACTCCCTCATTTAAATGGTTTCTTTTTCATTCTTGAAAAATCCTTAGACTTAGGAGAATCCTTGTTCAATACTTTAAATGTGTAAGCTGTTGTCTGAAACCTAAGTAAATGTTTAGGACACCTTGGTGCCATGAAAAGAATTGCTCTAGTACATTGCTCTAGTGCGGTGGTTCTCAGACTTGTGCATGCATCAGAATCATCCAGAGAGCTTGTTAAATGCAGCTTGCCTGGCTCCAGCCCTGAGTTTCTGTTTCAGTTGGTCTGGGATAGGGTCCATGAATCTGCATTTTCAAAAAGTTCCTAAATGATGCTTTCACTACTGGTCCAGAAACAACTCTTTGAAAGCCACTGTATGAGTGGATTAGAAATGCTACTTAGTGCTTTTACAATAAATAAATTACAGCTTTATTGTGAACACATTTGTGATCTAGTGGCTTCTAACAGTCTTTTGGTAGTAAGTCTAGCAGTGCTGCAAATGTACCAAAATGAGCAAGAAATTGAGAAAATGGCACCTATTCACAAAAGGAAAGCCTTATCAATCTGATAATTTGTAGTATCAGTCTTGCTTCACTTCGAGGAGTGTTGACTATCTTTGCATGAAAGCAAGTTCACTTCAGTTCATCATTTCATCCTTAGAATGTAGCACAATGGGGCCGGGCATGGTGGCTCACGCCTATAATCCCAGCACTTTGGGAGGCCGAGGCGGGTAGATCACGAGGTCAAGAGATCGAGACCATCCTGGTCAACATGGTGAAACTCCGTCTCTACTGAAAATACAAAACATTAGCTGGGCATGGTGGCACGTGCCTGTAATCCCAGCTACTCAGGAGGCTGAGGCAGGAGAATTGCCTGAACCCAGGAGGCAGAGGTTGCAGTGAGCCGAGATCGCGCCATTGCACTCCAGCCTGGGTAACAAGGGTGAAACTCCATCTCAAAAAAAAGTAGCACAATGAATGGCACATAGTCAGCACTCAGATATTAACTGAGTAAGGGAAGTGCCTACCAGAGTCACTGACTTCGCTTTGCCATTTTTCATGCATTGATTTTGCTTTAATGACACAAGCATGCAGTTTAGCAAATTATCCCCAGCAACTTACACGTTTCTCCTGATTAACTGTGATTCAGCTGGTCTACGCTGGGCCCGGCTAAGAGACTCTGCTTTGCGCTCCCCAGCTATCTGGCTTAGCCCCAGGCTATGGGTTGTATTGAGGTCTTCTCCCAGTGTGTTTGTTCTGGGGACTGGGCCAAAGCATCAGCTGCTAACAGGGGCATGTTTTTGTATGGTGGGTCATCAGAGTGCAGAAGCCACCCAGGCTACACAAGCAACTGCAGAGCCTCTGCCTGCATCATGTCCATGCACATTCCATTGCCACAGGTAAGTCACATGGCCAATCTCAAACTCAGGGTAGGAGCAGTTGTGGGTGGACAGGTTAAGATACTTCCCTGCAGGGGGCGGGGACGGGTGGAGAGTAATATTTGCTGAACTACATTCCAGCCTGTTACAGTTCTGAATATGGAAATAATAGCTTGTTTCATTTAGGACTCAGAGATGAGTACTTGGGAGCAGGATATTTATAGGTTGGAAGCGCAATCACAGGCTCAACTTTATCATGCTCTCGAAGGAAGAGGCTGCTACTCAGGCTGCCCCACTGAGCGTCTGAACAGGTGGTTCGTCAAGTAAAGGAAGACCCTTCCCTCCCTCCTCCTTACATCTCACAGTCATTGTGTGGTTGGACGAAGAGATGGAAGAATGCACTGGAATCTGCAGTGCTTGGACCTGGAGGCCAACTTGCTGGGCTTTTTTTTTTTTTTTTACTTTGTTTGCTATTTCTGGCTGACAAGCCATCTCTTTCTATGGTGAATTAAGTTGTGCTCACACTCAATCCTCCCTAAGTCTTACTCCAGATGCACATTTTAGAAATGCACTATATCCCCTTCCTTTATTTGTAACTGCAGTAATTTTTAGTGAAGTCAAGTTTTCAGTTTTCTGTAACTGTTTTTATCAGCCTGTGGGAGAGTTTCAATTTATGTGGTGGGATTCGATGAGTTGGCACTGGCTCCATTTTGCTGCTGTCCAGAAGAGAACTTGCATTTGACTGACCCTATCTTTATCCATTTTGGGTTCAATGTTGCTTTGGAGTCAAAGCCTGAGAACGCCTCTTGGTGACCTGATGCCAATGCCCCTGGGAGACAGTCTGAGCCCTGTGCTCCCCGGGGTTCATGCTCAGTTCTAAGGTACACCATGCTGCAAGCAGGTCAACAAGGTCCTTCACAAGACTTGCCAGTGGTCACCAGAGAGAACAGACACAAGCTTTCTCTTCTTCCAGGATGCAGCCACCACCTCTGCTAGTTAAAAAATTAAAGCACGAAAGTGCAGAGACTCATTCCTGTCACTCTAACCTTGAGGGGAAGCATATTTAACTTAATTGACCAGACCTTGAGAAGTGTGTGGTTTGAAAAGGGCAAGGTGCTCTAGGGTCATTTTGGAGCAGAAGTCATATTTCTTTTAATCTAATAAAGCTTGATCTATGAACGAAGGCGTTTCAGAGAACAACATGATTATGGTCAAATGGTCACCAGGGACAAACAGAAACAGCAGAGTGTCTTCTACACCCCATGCTCCAAAAAAACCTAAGAGCCTTGGGAAACACTGTGGAAACTCATTGTGTCACCAGAAGATGGGAAATAGCAGGAGTCTGTGCCTCCTCTAGGGCAAGAAGTAACTATGTGGATAATTTCTGAGGAAATGTTGGTGGTACTGGGGAATATTTGATACATATTCAAAGGGCAGTAAGGAATTTTGAGAGAAAATAATATACATATAGCCTACAGATAGTGATCCAGAGAAGGGAAAAGAAGGAAGGACAGTTAGAAAGTGGGAGAAAAGCAGGGGCAGATTATGGTTAAATGTGGAAATGCAGGTGAAAGAACTAAGGGAGAATCCTAGAGGAAGGTGGGAAGGTTGTAGGCAACCCTCCAAGAGGCCACAGAGAAAAAACATGGGGAGAGGTTGGCACCAGCCATTGAGTAGGATCAAGGCTTGTACAGCTCACCTGGCAAAACCGTAACACTTGTGTTGATCAACCACTGTGTTTGTGTACGTGAACTTGGTGTAGTTAGTTGTATTTATGTTTTGAACTGTGTGAAAATCCAAGCAGTTAAACAATGGTAGGGCTAAAAAGCAGGGAAATGTGCTTTTGGGAGATGGAAGCTTAACTTTACTCATTTTAGAGAAAGGCTATTTATTGGGTTAAAACAAATCATTTCCAGTTTCATCCATGTCCCTGCAAAGGACATGAACTCATTCTTTTTTATGGCTGCATAGTATTCCACAGTGTATATATGCCACATTTTCTTTAGCTAGTCTATCATTGATATGCATTTGGGTTGGTTCCAAGTCTTTGCTTTAGTGAACAGTGCCACAATAAACATACATGTGCATGTGTCTTTATAATAGAATGATTTATAATCCTTTGGGTATATACCCAGTAATGGAATTGCTGGGTCAAATGGTATTCCTGTTTCTAGATCCTTGAGGAATTGCCACACTGTCAAACTGGAAACCATCATTCTCAGCAAACTGACACAGGAACAGAAAACCAAACACCACACATTCTCACTCACAAGTGTGTGTTGACCAATGGGAACACATAGGCACAGGGAGGGGAACATCACACACCGGAGCCTTGGGGGTGGGGGCCTAGGGGAGGATTAGCAGGGTGTGGGAGGATTGGGGAGGGATAGCATTAGGAGAAATATCTAATGTAGATGATGGGGCAATGGATGCAGCAGACCACCACCATGTCACTGTATACCTATGTAACAGACCTGCATGATCTGCACGTGAACCCCAGAACTTAAAGTATAATAAATAAAAACACAAATGATTTTACTTAAAATATATGAATTTTTAAGAAACAAGTTGAAAATCCATGAATTAATGCAATTCATACTTTAACTCTGTTTTTCGAGAGCCTGAAATAGCAATTATTGTGTGTGTATGTGTGTGTGTGTGCTGGATATTTCCTGTTTGAAAGTGTGTAAAAGGTCTTACTGTACAGCCCCTAGTGGAGAGTTATCTTGCAAAAAACAAAAACAGAAACAAGAAACCAAAGATGTTTTGAGAGCTAGAAAGTGAGAAACAGATTTTCAGAGTGGAGAATATGCCTTTATTTATGCATCTAGCACTGTATTTTCTCAAGCTACCCAGATTAAAAAAAAAATTCTCCCAATTTATGGGTTCAAGGTGATAATATGTAAAAGACAGTGGTGCCCACTGTTTTAGGGAAGACCTTCCTTCAGAGTGTGCTAGGTTAGCCACCTTGTTTCTTCAAACGTTAGTGTTTGGAAAAGAAAAACTGTCTTAGATATAGTTCTGTCCTTCTCCCTCAGCACCCGGAGGGGAAGTAAACCACAGGATATAATTCTCTCAGAAATAAGAAAATCTCCTAGTTAATAAAAATCATGCTTAGGCTGTGAAACTCAATGGCTGTCCTTTTGGTATTCCTAGTATGCTTAGCTTGCACGTAGACCAAAAATTTGCCTTCATTGTCATTTTAAAAATGACAATCCAACATATTCTGCAGCATCTGCCAAATCCCAATGACGTATGTTTGTTTTGCAAATTGGTTCTAAGGAAACTAAACACACACCCACTTTTGTAATTAACAGGGAAGAGGTAATCATATGAAACTGGATAGAAAGATGACGTGGGGGCATTTGGTTTTGAGCAGTATGGAGGAAGTAAACTCTTGACATGAAATAGTTTGCAAAACAGTTTCAAAAATATTTTCTCACAGGTGACCAATAGGTAAGAATAAAAATCAGCTTCATCACCCTAGTGTGTTTCGGACGTTCAAGGATGAACTGAGTGGAAGGAGTATTGACATGTTTCCTTCGGAAACACCACACCTACTTCGAAATGCCCACTGGGTGCTTTTGCTACTCTTCAGGGTATCGTTTTCCTTGTTTGGGTGTGTGTGTATGAGAGGTGGCGAAAAAGTGATTAGAGGCAAGGACTGAATTAATCATACATCGTAAAGGTAACATGCCGGTCTTTAAATTTGTATCACTTTACTCATTCTAAAATACCATTTTTTTTTTTTTTTTTTTGAAACGAACTCTTGCTCTGTCAGCCAGGCTGGAGTGCAGTGACCTCCGCCTCCCATGTTCAAGCGATTCTTTTGCTTCGGCGTTCCGAGTAGCTGGGGCGGGGGCTAGAGGCGCGCACCAACACACCTGGCTAATTTCCGCATTTTCAGTAGAGACAGGGTTTCCCCATATTGGCCAGGCTGGTCTCGAACTCTTGACCTTGTGATCTGCCCACCTTGATCTTCTAAAGTGCCGGGATTACAGGCTTGAACCACTGCATCCGGCAAACTTTACTCTTTTATATATGGAGAGTCCTCACACCCTTAACTGCAATGTGTGTATCAGTGCTTAAGACAAATTTGGATGTGTGAGTGCACAGACAAGCATGCACACACGCACCAGGTATAGAACGTTCTTTAAAATGTCCCCAGGAGCATTGCGTTCAGTGTGCAAGGTGCGACAGTGTAGCCAAGCTCTTTTCAAGTTGGGTAAAGGGCGCTCCATCTGGATCGTCCTTAAGAAATATCCTCGAGTTCATCCGTGTTTTTTTCAGTCCTCCCCAGCATCCATCCTGTCTCCTTTCACACCTGCATTTTTCAGAGTCGCGCTCCTTCCTGCCCACCTCCCCTGCTCTGCATTTCTCCTGCTTCATTGTTAGATTTGCTTCCCAGCACATTTTTTTTTTTTTTTTTTTTTTTTTTGAGACGGAGTTTCGCTGTTGTTACCCAGGCTGGAGTGCAATGGCGCGATCTCGGCTCACCGCAACCTCCGCGTCCTGGGTTCAGGTAATTCTCCTGCCTCAGCCTCCTGAGTAGCTGGGATTACAGGCGCACACCACCATGCCCAGCTAATTGTTTTGTATTTTTAGTAGAGACGGGGTTTCACCATGTTGACCAGGATGGTCTCGATCTCTTGACCTCGTGATCCACCCGCCTCGGCCTCCCAAAGTGCTGGGATTACAGGCTTGAGCCACCGCTCCCGGCCCCCAGCACAAATTTTTACTTCAACTCTTTCCCCTGTTGCTTATGAGTTTTAAGGTGATTTCATTTTATAATTTTAAGTAGAAATTGCTTATCGTATTTTCTTAGAGATTTTAAACTTCAGCTAAATTATAATTTAATACCTACAATACCTTGGGAATATAATTTTTAAAAGTGGCACATATGCTTTACCCCACAATAGTATTCATCTATGATTAATATGCACACATCTATGCAGTGCCATATAGATCAACTATTCTGTGTAATAATTGTATTTTGTATACACTATGTTAGTACGACGTGCTTTTAGTTTGTGTAAAAATGCGCATACATATTTCATACATAGCGTGTGTATATTACATAAGTGGGACCCTAACTGCAGTATATTTAGTGAAATGTCAGGATCCCGACGCTTCAGTGAACAGCTGAGCTTTCTTTCATGTCCATGTTAGGAGAGACAGCTTCCTCCCATGAAAAGCGCAGCTGGGGCAGAGGAGGAGGAGGATGAGGGCAAGGTTCTTTATCTATCTATCTAATTGTGGTGAATTTTAAAGTTTAGTTTTATGGCTCTGCTGCCTCTGTCTTCAAAGTCAAATGGAGCAGCTGAAGTTCTTCCCACCCCAGACCCGCTCGGTGGTGACCTCTCCCATGAAGCACGTCTTGCTTAGCTGTTGGAATCCTGGTTTTACTTGGTTTTGCATTTGCTGTTAAAAAAGAAGTGTTTTTTAAACTGATGTTTCTTCATAGTAAAGAGAAACTACTGTGGAGTAAATAGAGCGTGGAAAATTTTGGTTAAAGCTGAAAACTACACCCCGGATTGAGAGTTTGGGGAAGGGAGGCAGGTGGAAGGGACTGAAGGAGGTCTCTTCCCAGGAGACTTGTTCCCGGCAACCAGTTTCTCCCCAGCAGGTAGGGAAACAGAAGGAGCAGGCAGTTTCCGGCCCAGGCAAGCCACTCCCTCGGCTTGGGGCGGTGCCAGAACTGGCTGGGGTCAAACCTGCAGTCGGCCTTGTGCTTGGCGGCCTAGCCTATAATTTTGAAACCCTAAGTGGAAACAGGCGTGGAAACCCGGGAGGAGCAGGGAACCCCACGCAGTCCTGGGAGATGAAGCCAATGCCCTGCCTCATTGTGGAAGTGGGCGGGGGTGGGGTCTCACGGGTCCCCCCCTTTGGAGTTAGGGGTTCCCGGTCCAGGTTCGTGCTCTGGACGGGACAGGTCCCTCCCAGCCGGGAAGGGCGGCAAATGGGAGCAGGAAAGGGCGCGCTAGGAGGACGTGGGGAGGAGACGAGAGGGACGCGCGCCCAGCAACTCCAGAAGAACCGGCTAGGAGGGCCCGTGGGAGCGGCAGAAGGCGCTGGAGGCCGGCAGGGGAAGAGAAGCGAGGCCGGGCCTGGGGCCGCGGAGGCGAGGAGCCGGCTGGCGCGGGTGTCCACACTGGGGCGCTGCAGTGCGCCTTCCTGCCGTGGGGCGGGAGGGGAGCCTGAGCGCACCGGGAGCGGAGCCACGTAGCCCTCCCTTGCTCTCGGCGCAGGCTTTGGAAAAGTTGCGGGCGGCCCGAGAGCCGAGCCTCCGCCCACGTTCATAATGAGAAAGGAGTCTCGGTCACAGCTCGGCTGGCTGCGGGGAGGGGCGCCCCTGCCTCTGGGCCTCCACCACCGCCCCGCGACCTTTCCTGCCCTCCCCCGGAGAGGTGGGCGCAGGGACTGGGCGTTTTCGGAGGGAGCCGGACTCTGGACGGAGGGCGGCCTCCGCGCCAGTGTCGCCCGACCACCCTGCGCCCTCCTCGCGGCTCTCCCTCGCCCCATTCCCACCCCAGGGCCTCGGGGTCTCTGTTGTTGCTTCAAGTTAGGCAGGAGGAGCTGGGGGCACGGGGAGCCCTTGGAGGGAGCCCGGCGCTGCAGCGTGCGTGGCTGGGGCGCCCCGGGGCCGGCCCCACCTTCAGTCGCCCCCCAGGCCTGCCCCACCTCGACCTCTGTGTTCCCTCGCGCCGTCCGCTCGCTGGCTTTGGGGCACGACCTTCCACGGGGCCTGGGCACCCTGAGTTCCCCCGACTCCCCCAGCCCTCGCCCCTGCACGGTCCCCACCCCTGCACCCTCTTCACGCACCCCCGCCTCCGTCCCCTTTTTTGCGTCACCCGCGCCCCCTCCGGGCTGCCAGTCCTGGTCGTCCCGGCGGACGCTGACCCAGGCGCGGGGAGGCGGCGGGTGGGGAGGGGGCAGAGGGGCCAGGGTGGGGGAGGAGCCGCTCGCGGGGCCTGGGGGCGGGGAGCGGCGACCGCGCTCGGAATGTGTGCCGGTCTCTAGGTGGTGCCAAATTCTGGGGCCTAGGCATTTCCCTCGCTTTATGTTTTTGGATTTTTCCTTCCTTCCATCTCTTCGATTAGGCCGTACGTGGCCTTGGCAAGGAGTTGGGGGAAAAAAAAATCAAAACAGGAACGAGAGAAAGCACAGTCAGACCCCGGCTTCGCCAGCCGCCGGGGAGGGGGCGGAGGAGGCTGAGCCCAGCAGAGTCGCCAGCGGAGACTCGCGAGTGGCGCGCGGGAGGAGCGGCCGCCGGCGCCGGGCTTGCCTTGCTGCTGCTGCTTCCTCCCCACCGCCTTTTTTTTTAATCTGGAGCGGGGTGGGAGCGGGAACCCGAGAGAGAGAGAGAGAGAGAGAGAGAGAGAAAGCAAAATATTCAAAAGCCCCAAAGACAGCCAGCAGGAGCGCGCGGTGCCCGATGGCTTCACTGTACCAGAGGTTCACCGGAAAGATCAACACCTCGCGGTCCTTCCCCGCGCCCCCGGAGGCCAGTCACCTCCTGGGCGGCCAGGGGCCTGATGAGGACGGCGGCACGGGGGCCAAGCCTCTCGGCCCGCGGGCGCAGGCGGCGGCGCCCCGGGAGCGCGGCGGCGGCGGCTCGGGTGGCCGGCCCCGGTTCCAGTACCAGGCACGGAGCGATGGTGACGAGGAGGACGTAAGAGCTTCTCGGGGGTGGGGGGCGGCGGCGGGGGCTCCCGGCCGAGCGTGAGGCTGCGAGACGCGTTGGCCGAGGGGCATCTGGGGGGTAGGAGCGGACGCCCTCCCCCTCCCCCACGATTCCCCGGGCGCCCCCAGACACGCTCCGTGGTGCCAGATCGCGGTCAACGCCACTGTCCGTCCGGGAGGGAGCGGGTCTGTGTCTGTGTCTGTGGCTGCCGCAGCCGGGAATTGGTGGCTGGAGGGAGCAGGGTTTGGGTGCTGTGCTTGCTGGGATCTGGAATTCGCCGTGTGTTCCCTGGATGCGTGGATGTCTTTTTAATGGCATGCTGCTATGGCTCCTAAGAAGAGAATTCGATCGGCCTGGGCTTACGAGTTCGTTTATTTATTTTTTATTTATTTCATGCTCCGGGAACACAGTCTCAGGCACCTTCTCTCCCTCCCACCTGTGTCTGGAATCTCCATCGTGCCCCTCCTCGCCTCCCCATTCTGTCCCTTGACTCAAATGCCTCTCGTTCCTCTTCTTACTTCTCCCAGACACTTTTCCCCCCCCCAGCGGTGGTGGTGGTGTTATCCTTTCCGGAAAAAATATACCAAAGTACTGGCATCTGAACCCCAACCCTCTGTCCCAGGGCCCAGCTCTTTTGCTGAGAGACGTCAGACTGTGTCTCTCTCCCCTCCCAGCCTTGGACTAGCACCTCTGCCTTAGGCCCTGTTCGCTGAAAACTTCTCCAAGAGCATATTTCCTACTCTTCTTGGGGTGGAAGCCTGGGTTTCAAAGGTTGGATTTGCATATCGCCCTAGTAACCAATGACTCATGCGGGGCAGGAGCGGGACCTTAGATGGATGAGTTTAACCACCTCCTGTGGATCCCTTTCAGGGAGGCAGAGGGCTGCTAGGACTTAGAAGGAAGGAAACTGTACTTGTTCTTTGAGGCCTCTCTTCCCAGGGAAAAGAGGAAAATCCCCGAAGGCTCTCGACAGGCAGGTCTGGCTTGGCTGGTACAGCTCTTACACACACACAACCAGGCTGTTTCACACCTGCACCTTTTAAGTAAGGCCCTGCTGTCCCAGGGTTCCCACACCGGCCCCTCAGTTAGTCTACCCTGATATACCCAGTGCCCTGTACTGAGCAGGAGGTTTTGGTCATCGCCTGTGTGCAGCCTGGAGCCATACTGTTTCCCTGTTTGGTATTTCTTTAGTGCAAGAGTTGTGTATGCAGTTGGAGGGTGGGTGGGAGAGCGCAATGAGGCATTGAGTGATTTCCCAGGGAAAATTCCTAATTGCCAGATATTTTGAAATCAGTGAGGTTTTGCTGTTGTTACTGGTAGTTTTTATTTTATGAATGAAGGATGTGGAAACTTTAATGGAGATTACAAAACTTTGTGGGAGATGTGGTTTGCACACGCAGGTACACACCCCCTAGAGCCCTGCATCAGATCTTGCATGAGGTTTTCTGATTTTCTCCTGCATCATTACCAGAGTCCCCTGGTTGAACAGAGAGATCTCCAAGACATGTCCCTCACGTTGATGGGCCAAGTCCTGAGGGAAATGGACAGATTCTTTCGTCATCTGGATTAAGGAACGAGAAGTGTTTGACGAATGGTTTAATTGGAGGAGGGTGAAGAGTTCTGGAGGATTAAAGTACCGAGAGTTTGGGGGAAGACAGTTAAGCTGCAATGCAAACAGAAAAGATGTACTTTTTGCCTTAAATCTGACTTAAAGTTGTTGAATTGTGGGGAGAACAATGTGCAGTTTTTTTCTCGACAGGCTCTAGGTGTCGCTAGGAGAAAGGAAAGGGAAGAGCTCTGAATTTCATTTCAGATCGTCTCCATCTTTTAAAAACATTCTTAACTTGGAGATACATGTCCTTCTTTTCATGGTGTCATTTGTCTAGAAATGTGTCTTAGGCAAACACAGGTGTCCTGAGAAATCAAGGATATAACGTCCTTTTTTTTTTTATGGGTCTCTAAGCAGCATCTCTAACTTAGATCTAAGTCCCAACATCATGCTTTTTTTTCTTGGAAAATACACAATGTGTGCATGTATGTGTGCAGGTGGGCATGTATTGTGTGTTTATAGAGTGCACTCAGAATATATATACACATATATACACATGCCCATTATCTGTACATATATATCTGGCACACATCTGCAAAATGCATTGCACATATGTCCTTTAAGTTTACAATGTATAATAAAACCCACGACACAGGTAGAATGCTGCATCCTTAAAAAAACAAAACAAAACAAAACAAAACAAAAAACTTTTATGTACTCTTCTTTGAAAAGTTACTCAGAATTGGAAAAATTATGCCCCCAAATTTACTAAAAGATAGATGAACATATCAACATATCAAACCACTTTTCCTCCAGGAACAAAAGCTTCAATTTGCTTACGGTATATTTTTTAAAAAAGAAAAAGACACCAGGTACAAAAACTGCTTTTTAGATACAGATACTTGCCAAGACTGAAGACTCTTGAGTAATCATTTTGCTGCCCAAATTTAAAGCTGAGGCTATGCAATAAATTAGAAACACATTGCCTTTTTTTTTCTTTTTTTTTGCGATGGAATCTTTGTCACCCAGGCTGGAGTGCAGTGGCAATATCTAGGCTCACTGCAACCTACCTCCGCCTCCCGGGTTCAAACGGTTCTCCTGCCTCAGCCTCCCGAGTAGCTGGGATTATAGGCATGTGCCACCAAGCCCTGCTAATTTTTTGTATTCTTAGTAGAGGCAGAGTTTCACCATGCTAGCCAGGATGGTCTCGATCTCCTGACCTCGTGATCCGCCTGCTTCGGCCTCCCAAAGTGCTAGGATTTCAGATGTGAGCCACCGCGCCCAAGCCACATTGCATTTTATTATGTGTGGTGCATATGTTGACACTCCACACCTACAGGCTTTTGGGATTGGTGCTACTTCGGTGGGAGCTGTCTGAGGTGCTGAAATCATCTCTTGGCTTAGTGCGAGAGGAATCTCCACCACTTGTTGCAGTCCTGATCCCAAGACTGGTGACTTTATCGCTGTTTTCTGGCTTGTCAGAGAAAACTTCCAAGGTACAGAAACAGCTTCCCTGCCGTGGTAACTAAGATGATGATAAGCAGCATACCTTTACAATCCTTAGGACTTTATACCTCTTGTTCTTCTGTCTAGAAATTGAGAAATAAAATATAGTTTTTGGCTTCTGTGCATGTGTGTACACTTGCGTGCCTGAGTATGACAAGAATGGGCAATTACCCAGCCACATCCTAAATACAATTTATGGTAGTCTAATAAGGATAACACAGGTAAGGTCTAACTAGAGCAACACAGAAAAATAAAATGCAGAGATAGAATGGCTGGGAATTAATTAATAATGCATGGTCTAAATGCACAAACGACACAGGCAACCGAGGGACTTCCTGCCTGTGTAGCTCCACAGGAAAGCCTGTTTTGGGTTTGTCAGTACTAACATGCAAAGTCTGACCTGGAAATCGAAATAAAACCAGTGTCTTTTCTATCCATTTCCTTGTAAATCTTAGATTTATTTAAATATAAAATCAGTTACTTGGGCAACTCCTCTGAGGAATCAGTAGCCATTCTGATTTAAAATTCATTGTGTAGGTTTAAAAATAAGTTGACTCTTAAAGGAATTGTTGCTGGAAGTGACTTTTAGTGGAATTTAATAAATTTGATTTGGAGTAACTGTGGCTAATTTTAAAATGCTGAACTTTGTCATGCTCCTGCTTGAACATTCCTTTTTAGTTTTTAAAAAGGGTTTTGGAGGTCTTCCGTATCATCAGAGCAGTCTTGTTAAGGTTATACAGTGTGCTCCTGTTCATTTTTGGTGACTCATGGCTTCCTAACAATACAAATGTGATGACGGCAGGATTTTAAAACAGCAATTTGGTTAAAACTGGGGTAGATTGACAAATCACTGCCCATGATGTTCACCAGCTTTGGAAGGTCCAATTCCGTCATTCTGTAAGTCTTTGGCAACCAACCCATCTTTTTTCCTCCACCTGGGATTTCATTGGTACAACGTCAGCATTCTATTAATCTGTCCTTGGGATCTGTCAACTTGATGATTTCTTAACTCTCTTTCCCCCACAAATACATTTATATACTCTATTTATTTTCTTCTGTTTCAACTATAATAAAAAAAATTAATTTCACATGATTTTCCTGATACATGAGAAAAAGGCTAAATCTTTCAACTGTCTACTTGATCCCATCACTCTCATCACCAATAGGACCAATGCTTAGTGTTCTCACCTACAGAATAGCCATGGGATAGCAGGGGCATGGAGAGTTGCAATGTTGCCCTTTCCTCATCCCAGTGGCACCTACAAAGTGGGTGCTATGAGGCCAGGGCCTGAGAAGTGCTCTGTGAATACATGCTGCTGCTCTTACTAATAATGTTACCCCTTCATCTCTCCTCCTTCAGTTCCTCCTTCTTTTTTTTTTTTTTTTTTTTTTTTTTTTTGAGACGGAGTTTCGTTCTTGTTACCCAGGCTGGAGTGCAATGGCGCAATCTCGGCTCACCGCAACCTCCGCCTCCTGGGTTCAGGCAATTCTCCTGCCTCAGCCTCCTAAGTAGCTGGGATTACAGGCACGCGCCACCATGCCCAGCTAATTTTTTGTATCTTTAGTAGAGACGGGGTTTCACCATGTTGACCAGGATGGTCTCGATCTCTTGACCTCATGATCTACCCGCCTCGGCCTCCCAAAGTGCTGGGATTACAGGCTTGAGCCACCGCGCCCGGCCCAGTTCCTCCTTCTTTACTTGCAGGTAGAAAAAAAGATTGCCTTCATTGGCCTCTACCACCAGCTCTGGCTTACTATCCTGTTTTTCTTTCTGATTTTATTATCCAACTTCTCAAGCAAGCAGTCTACTGCTGATTCTACTTCCTCGTTAACAATCCTCTTTTCCTCATCTTGCTTGGATGCAAACGTCCATTCTGTACCGTCTTCACTACCGAAACTGTACACAGAATGTCAGCAATGTCCTCTTAGTTACCCGATGTGATGACCTGTGTGATTCCTCCTTAGTCTTGATGTTGTTCCAGCTCTTGCTCTTGACAACTGCCACCTGCTTGTCCCACTTTTGTATCTTGCGTTTTTCTCAGTGTTACATGAACTTAGCCTTTGAGTTCTTTGGTGCATCATTTTATTCTCCTATCCCTTATGTAGGAAGGCCAAAGAACCTGCTACCTTCCTAAGGCTTGATCTCCTGTATTTTATGTCTTACCTTTCTGGCTTTCTTCAGAAGGTAAATGATCTGCCTTTATAGAAACAGTCAAACACATTCTGCAGTGTCTACGTTAGAAGATGGTTAAAATCACTTTGTTTCCCTGATGTACACCTAGCATTTCTTCTGAAGGGAAGTTGCTTTTCTGTTTTGCAGAATTGGAGGATTCTCAGATTGCTAGGACCTTGGGGATCTCCATCTTGATCTCTCTTCCAAGCTTTTGTACCAGAGGTTGAGCAGCTGCAAGATCATGTTTGTGGTGGTGACAAGATATTCACACAGAATACATCCCTGACTTTAGCGATTATCTCCCCTTTTCTATATCTGCTTATTGCAAATAACTTTCTAGCCGAATCCCCTTTTTCCTGCTACTAGTATTTCTGTTTCTTCCACGTCTTTACATGGCACCTAATGTTGGTAAGCATGCATAAGTTAAGTTGCATTCTCCTAATGTCTTGGTTTCTTTCTTGTAACATTAAGTATTTCACTAGATGAGCTTTGAAGTTCCCTTGTGGTCCTCTCATGCTGCATAATAGCACCCTGCTGGATACAACTGCTGTCTTCCTGAGAAGTTTAATGTTTGTGCTTTAGAATATAGTGAACACACAGAAATTGTTTATTGCCCAAAAGAGCCGCACAGTGAATGCTTTGGAAACGTGAATAATCGGCTAACATTTTAAATATAATTCCATCTTAATGAAAAAATTTGCTGAAATTGTAATGTATCTATAACAGAATTACACAGAATTCTGATTACTCTTCCAGCCCAGAAAATGCAGTTGTAATGAGGAAGTGGTCTCTGTTATGAGTAACATATTGACTGGCACAAAGAGGCTGTGCTGGCTGAATGATGGCTGCAGCCAAATATAGCATCAGAAATACCTTACCTCCGCATTGCACCTGGTGATTCTCAAAGTGCTGCCACGTGCGTCTCATTTCACCTTCACAGTTACCTTGGCTAGGGAGGAAAACCATAACCTAGAGCTAGGCTTTTAGGTCGAAATATTAGTAGGATAAGCCTGATTTCTTTTCATTTGGATGGGTCATTTGTCACTTGTGAATTAGAGCAAACACATTTCAATGTGTTCACAAGCCTTTGCTCTCTGGATCCAGACAAAAAAGTATGTTTGTGAAAAAGCAACAGTATATCTTACCAGTGGATTTGAGTTCTGTGTTAGGAGCACAGGATTTCCAGGGAGCATACAAGTCTGTTCTCCATGGCATGCCTCTTTTCATTGCTGCCGATGCACTTTTCCCTCATTTACTTGTGTATGTTACCTGTAGATTTAATGAGAGCTAGAGCATTAAAATAACATCATATTAATCTATATTTTTGACAGTGGAATCAACTCATTTTCTCACATAAAATTCATATTCTAATGTCACTAGGTAGACAGGAATTTTTCTAGATGTTGGCTTTTGGATGTTATTTCCTTCATAAAATAGAGCTTTCATATTTCTTACCCAAAGCTTTTTCTCCTTTAGGGTCAGAATGATTAGTGAGTTTAATTTTTGCAAGCAACTGGCAGGAGTTGCTGAGTAAGATATACATGCTGATTGTATGTAACCCTGTTCCTTTTAATTACTCTGATGATAATGCATTAATCAAGCACATGAGAAATGCTTCTCTGCAATATACAATATTGATCCCTTTCATAGAGCACTGCATATGAGAATAATAGTCACTATAATCTTCTTAAAATTAAATTCTGCTTAATAAATCCAGTGTTAAGGGCACAACTGCCCGCGTGCCCAGTTATGATTTTGCTTCCATTTCAAACATATTGGTTTGATTTTACACACATGTAAAAAAAAAATCAGCCTTTCTCATGAACAACTTCTGGAATATCTGTCTAAAATGATCTAACATTATGAAATTATCTGAAATTGAAAAATTTTTAAATTGACATCTAATTTTATAAACAGGAAGACTATAGGAAATTCTGTGAATGGTTGTAAGGAAATCATTTGCAGGTTTTTTTTTTTGGACCTCAGAAAACTTCAGCTTCTCTCCTCACACCTGTGTTGTTTTTAGCATATTTCACTTTACTGTAATTGAGTTGGGGAATTATGTCACTGAGTTAAAAGATGTATGAACATTTTAAAATGTAACAGTCTAAAATATTTTGGTTCTAAATGGGTGTGCTAATTGCTGAAGCAGAAAAATAAACCCACAATTTTGCCAGAATAGCATCAGATTTTGCCCTGACTTGGTTTCCTCAATAGTTTTACTTTTTTCTCTTTATTTGTTACTTCCTGTGTTTTCCAGCAGCATTCACGTCCATTTGAAACACAATACATGTTTAGTTTTACCCGTGGTTGACACATATACATATATATATATAAAGATATATATGTGCATATACATGTACATATATGTACACACACACACACACACACACACACACACACATTTTCTAGGAAAATCAGAGGCACATAGGCCCATGAGGTCCAGATGGTAGAATTTCTGGTGCTAACGGGACATTGAGGAACATCCTGCTTCCCAGAGTTGGGGTATCTGAGTCTACAGTGAAGAACATGTGTTGATAGCAGGCATTGGGGGAGGGGAGCTAAAGAGGAACGCAGTCCAGAGATGTAAGAATCCCTGCAGAAATGGAGGAAAGACGGAAGGTCCTACAGGTTCAAGTAGATTGTTCTCAGGTCCTGAAACAGACCTGATCTGTAAAAGCAAAAAGCCAATTTTAATACTTTACTTTCATTCAGCACTGCACTTGTAGATAAACAACTTGAAGACATTTAGAATGTAATGAAATCATCCTAGCAATATGCCCAGTAAAAATGACACACACACACACACACACACACACACACACACACACACACACTTCTAAAGAAACTTAAGTATTTTCCAGGTCATCAAAGTCATTGTAAAATCCAATTTTTAATTGTCTATAGTGTTTAGATTTCATTCTGGCATCAGCTTTTAGATAATTTGGGGTCAAATTTAACAATGCCTATGTTATGGCATTAAAAAGAGATAGAATGGGAATATAGGTATCTTCCCACCCTGGAAATGAGAAAACCGAAGAATCCGTTCTCTCTCTAGTTGCTCAGTGTTGTCGGGAGATTTTGTGTAAAGGCAGAACCATTGGGATTGAAGCTTTTATGCAGCAGTGGGATCTTCATTAGATTATCCATCATATATTGATCTAATTTCATGTATTCATTATGTGTGATGCACATGCTATATTTTAAATGCTATTAGCCAGAAGGAGAGCATGGATGAGATACACTGGGAGCATTGAGAGAGCGAGGAATTGAAGGTGGAGGAGTGCTAGCGAAAGTCTCTGACCTCCGTCTCCCTAACCATTTTGTTCATGACACTCACCTTTCTAAACTGTATTCAAACTCAGGAAATGCTTCATGCAAAAGTCTAATAATTGTTAACCATTAGAAACCTAAAAATGAGAAATTTCTCAAAAGCCTTGAGAGGAGAAGTTATTTTCTATATTTGAAGATTTTTACAGTTGTTCAGTATTTACAGCCTCTGGGGGTAGCCCGCCCCAGACATAAGTAGCTCTAATGACAAGTTACTGGAGGCACATGTCTTCCTCTCAGCCTCCCTGTAGCTCCTGCTCATGGACCCTCATTCTCCCATGGCTTCTGAGGAAGGGCAGCGGCATCCTCCTGCCTGAAGCAGACAACATCACACAGTCCTGTGTGCTCCCTTCTCCTTGTCCTCCTGCTGCCACAGGACCAGAGCCCCCTCAGCACCCTGACCAGCCTTCCCAGGAACATTCATGGAGGAAATGCAGGCGGTTTTCTAGCCACCTGGGTTAGGTTAAATAGCACCTACCTACTTGCACAGGTGAGCTGTTAGGTCTTCTTTCTCCTAGTCATTGTATCCTTTCCAATTTGCAATGCACACCCTTCATTGGCAGGTTTGAGTAAAATGTGCCCTCAGGGAATTGCTGAATCCAAAGTATCCTTCTGCTAGCGCACCTGCCCCATGCTTCCTCACACTAAGCGCACACTGCCAGCTAGAGCATCCCCACCCGGGAAGCAGGCTCAGCTTAGACTCATCTGAGGATAACCATTAGGTGGAGGGATGGGGTAGGGGGAGATGCCAGAGGGCTGCAAACGCAGAAACAAAGCAGCGAATCCAGTTTGGTTCAGACTTTTCCAAGCTTGAACTCCAGCTAAGTGTTTGGAGAGGACTGGCTTCTCACCTGGGTGGGTGTGGGGGTTGTCAATGCGGCTCTGCAAACATCTCCAGGTCTGTGGCACCTGGTGGGTGTGCTGGTGTTCCTACACCCCCTCACACGGGTGTGGCTGTGCAATTCCTTTTGGCTGATGAGATGGGAGTGGAAGTGAGAGTAGCCCTTCGAAGTGCAGGCTTTAAAAGCCAGCGTGTGATTTCTGTCTGTCATGGAAACCAGCAATATTCCAGAGAGCCATGGCTGCAGAAGCCAGATAGAAACTTTGGCTTGTAAATCGCTGAAATTTTATCAGTACGGGGAGCCTAGCCTGTGCCGACTGCTACGTAGGGTAAATATTAATGTGGATGACTCTCCACTCCTTTCTGGGCCCAGCTGCATTCTCCTCTACTGGCAAGATCAATGGTCTCCAAATTTCTGTGGGGAGTGCCTTCTTCCTTCCTGCTTCTCACTTAAAGCTTTTCTGTTCCCAAAGAGGCTAAAATGGAAGTTGGACCCAGGAAGGCAACTGACCTAGGAGACTTTGGCTCTCAAGAGCGCCTTTCTTTAGGGAGCCTGTCTTATTTGGTGGGAGGGAACAGAACAAGAAGCTGCTGTTTCCCGGAAGGCAGGTGAGTGCATTCACGGGGTGTGTGCTTGGGATCGGGGTGCAGGAAGGGGCAGCAGCAGCAGGACAGTATAGGCAGGTTGCTAGATACGCTGCACCTCTGGAATGATTCTAAGGGTTTCTAAGGGTCAGAAAGGAGGCTTCTGGGCCTTGGCCTGGAGACCTTGCAAGGCAGAGAAGTCAAGGATCCCGCAGGGAGGCTTTCCTGGGTTGAATGTCCCAGTGTGGAAAAAAAAAAAGCAACTATGTACCTTAATCCATGGTACAGGCTGTGCTCTTGCATTTTATGTGGATTCACGACAGGGTTGTTTCCAATTTAGAAACTGAAGGTTACATGTCATCATCTAAATAGTGGGAAACATTAGTGGAAACATACAGCTTTAGCACATAATACTTTCTGCCCCAATCAGTGTCCTGATGGTCACAATTGAATCTCCATTTTGTATGTGGAAAGGGTGTATGGATTTCTCTTCCTTCTTTCTAGGATTTTAGTTCTTCTGAATGGGTAGGAAATTCAGCCCCTAAATTTCCTTACATCTGGTTATCTGTCAAAAGGAGAGGGGGCATTGTTTCTATGGAAACAGGAGCTGCTGTGATGGGCAGGGGCCGCCTGGCTCCTCGTTGGGTGGCTGGCCTTGCTGAATACGAAATCATCAATAAGCTTCCTCATTGTCCTCAGGCTCCAGTGAGATCATATCAATCGGCAAGGCTGCTTTTTCCGCAGGTACGAGAGAGCACCTGAGCAGAATCCTAACATTTCTTCTGCACCTGCTGCTGGATGATCTTTTTAATCTTGCTGCTCCTGGTCCACCTGCTGCTTATTTTACCCCAACCGCAGGAAAAATGTAGTCCTGTTCATATAGCCTGCACGTGGGCTAATCCCAGTGTCTCCAAAGCAGGGGAGGACCTTGAGTGGTCATTTCTGGCCCTGTGTGTACATCACCCCATTATCTATCCCACATCTGAGGGTCATGTTCCCACTTCAACAGAACACCCAGAAAAGCTCACCCCATCATCGGCCGTGAGCTGCCTTCCTCTCGCCCAAATCCAATCAAACCTGTTGCAGTCTCAGTCATTACCTTGGGTTCTAATCTTACTTAAGACATTCGCTTTTTTTTTCTTTTTTTGGACGAGGTGGCCCAGGCTGGAGTGCAGTGGCATGATATCAACTCCCTGCAGCCTCAACTTCCCAGGCTCAGGTGATCCTCCCACTTAAGCCTCCCAGGTAGCTGGGGCTACAGGCATACACCGCCCTGCTGGGCTATTTTTTGTACTTTTAGTAGAGATGAGATCTCGCCACAGAGCCCAGGCTAGGGCTTTCACTTTTTAGGGTACCCTTGCCACTGGCAGGATCTGCCTCCATCACTGCCCAGGTAGTGAACCATGCAGGGGTCCCTTGTTCCAGAGCAAAAGCCACAGTTCCTGCAATGATGTGAAGGCATGACGTGATCCACCCCCCATCTGCCTGACTGCACCTGCCCCTACTCTGTTTGAGCCCAGGGCTGCCTCACTGTCCCCTGGTCACACCAGGCATGGCAGGCTCTCACACAGTGGCAACCCCATCTGCTCGGCCTTCTTCCCCTGCGTCCACCTGACTGGCTCCCTCATGCCCTCTGCGGAAGCCTTTGCTCCAACGTCCCTTTCTCAGTGACATCTCGGCTGACCACCTGTGTAAAACGGTAGTTCCTGATACTCCTCCCCCTCACCTCCTTTGTTTTTCTCTCACCATAGCATTTATCACCTCCTAGTATTTTATATAATGTACTTATTAGGCCTCGTTGTATTTCTGTCTTCCCCCTGATGAGCTGAGCCTATTGTAAGGCTCTTTGGCTATTTTGCTATCTGACATGTCCCAGTGCCTACCTAGCACAGGACCTGATGCATCAAAGTTCTCAATAAATACCTGTCGAATGAGTGAGTGAATGAATGGAATCTTACCTGAAAAATCTTTGGTCACTTCTGTCTGAATGATCACCATTCTCTTAAACCTGTTTTCCAAACATTTGCTGAAGCAGAGAGAGTTCTGAAATTAGAATTTTCACCCTTCAATGTGGCTGCTTACATGTGTCTACACACAGATTCTCCTCATATCAGGATTTTATTGCATGATTCTGGGCAAGCTCTTCTGCCTGTCCGATATAGGCGTACAGCTGAGCAGACAAAGTAATTACTGGGGAAACAGTAGAATTCATTTCTGTAGGACCTGCTTAAATTTTCTAATATTTGGTATTTGCAATATTTTGTGCTTCGTTTCTGAACGAGAACAAGTGTAAGTGCACATTTTTCAGGTATGACTAGTGTATTGACTTTTTGTAGTTATCAAAGTAGTAGATGAAGGTCTCATACGGAAGAATGCAAGATTTCGGGACGAGAGTCCTATAAATATAGCAGCATGACAAGTTGTTTTGAGTAGATATTTGCATTACCTGATTCTCAGTATAACAGAAAGAAAAACATCACCGCCTCTTTTTCCATGGTACTGTGATCATTTCTTAATCTGGCAGGTAGGAAGTCAAAAAAGAGTGTTTTTGAATTAAATATCCTTAGAGAAAAACTAATGTTCCCAGACCATAAAGGTACAGTTCACTGGAAAAAGTGTTCCTGGATTCTGTAATCTATTTGAAACTGCCTGAGGCTCTTTAGCTTTCTACAGCGTACATTTGTATGATAATACAATCAATACTCTGGCACTTAGGAGGGTGCTAGAACAGGGGCTGAACTTTTTGTCTTAGGGCTGCTGATCGCAAGATGACCCAGAGAACTCACCTCTTGGGGCTGCATCAAGGTTGCAGCAACCCTTTGAGTCAAGTCGCTGAGATTAAGTATGCAAAATAACGATTTGCAATTTCTGTTTTCTGTTGCCAGACGGTGTTGGGAAACAAATCTGTGTTTCG
This sequence comes from Saguinus oedipus, assembly GCA_031835075.1. Lineage (NCBI taxonomy): Eukaryota > Metazoa > Chordata > Mammalia > Primates > Cebidae > Saguinus > Saguinus oedipus. Next base: position 131,172,139 of record CM063180.1, read on the forward strand.
TGTGCTTTTATAGCCACAACAGACTGTACTGAACTGTTTAATGACCCCGGAAGAGGTGAACCACACCCTCCAGTTTGCAAATGGGGTTGTCAGGCAGCGTGTTGAACAGGTAACCAGAGACCCGCAGGCAGGCTGCGCTGTTCATCTAAAGACACACTAATAAGCATGTACAATTCTGGAGCTGTCAAATGGTACCAAAGTGCATGCAATTAGATGAAGATAATACAGCCGATGATAAGGAGATGCGTTGCTGTGGGTGATTAGGTCTCTGACCACTGGATTTATGTAGCCAAAGTACCTCAGAATATTTAAGACCGAAAGACTTAGAGAAATACATTTTCTGCTGCCATCACGTCAGGAATATGAATACAAGCTCATGTGTCAAAGCTCCAAAGCTTCTTATCCAGTCTGAGTCCAGGGAAAAGAGGGGGGCCAATGGTGCGTATGAAAAGCCACCACACACAGAACTGGCCAGATGTTTTGAGCCAGCCGTCTACCCCTAGAGGATCCATTGAGCCCAGGGGCATCTGCAGAGCTGCCAGCTATTGGCAAAGCAGCCCTGGTGGGGAGTCCACGTGGCTGAGTCTCTGCCATCCCTCGATTTGTGTATCTGGTAAGCCCATAGAGTCCTTGGCAGTGGCTGAAAGTGATCACGGTAGGGCAATTTCAGGGTCATTCTAGGCCACTGTCTTTACCCTCTCACTCTGGGTCAAGTGACTCAGAACAAACAGATGCCCTGGAAGGAGGCTTTACTGGGGTCGGGAGAGGCCGTGCATGAGGAATGAGGACACTGGGCATTTGGGCAGGGGTCTAAAGGGAGGAACCACAGAGGAGAGAGCATGGCAGATAGAAATGGGGTACAGGCAAATCTGGGGAGCCAGTGGAAGTCGGCACTGTTAAAATCTTTCCTGAGGCAGCCAGGAGAAGTCAAAGACCTGTGCGAGAACAGACCCATTCAATGTGGTGCAAACCAGGGAACACCGACTCTACCTGGCTCATCACAGCCAGATTCTAGGCCGTGGCTTGGAGCCATGACCTTCAAACCGTACTTCTCAGAGTCATCACGTTCCTGATGGGAGCCGCCTAAGGAAGGAAGCAGGAGACGGCACCAACAGAACTCCGAATTCTCCTTAAAGCAGCTGTGCTTTTAAAATACTTTACCTGTATATATAACTGCAAATGAAAAAGATGATTTTAGTATTAAATGAGGTCTATTGGAGTAACAGCCAAATTATTCAATAAGCTCACAGATATCCAGCAGGGGTGCATAATGAGATGTTCTTGTTATAATTTATAAAGGTCTTGCCCATGGAATTCCATCAAGCCTGCACCTAACGCCATGATTACGGCAGACAGGACCACATTATTGTTTGAGGCTGAACCAAGGGCCCTCCTGCGGTCCTCCATGTTGGAAGACAGGAGAGCACCCTGAGCCTGAATACCGACTTGTCAGTTGTTTAACCTTAGAACAGAACTGAGTTTGGGTTTCACCTTCCTCACTTATAAAACAGGGAAAATACTTGTAGCATCTTTGTCAATGGCTTATTTTGAAGGTGATTTTTGGCTTTGTCATTGGCTTATTTTGAATGTTGAGTTGGTTCATGTAAACCACTCAGAACAGCACTTAACATCCTACAAACCGAAGGCAGTGTGATGACTGGATCCAGCTGTGTTTGCTAACAGGGATGGGCAACTGGGTGCCCTTGGGGCAGAGCTGGCCTGGGGCAGGCAGTGAGGAGCAGAAGGAAATGCCATTACTCCCAGTGGTCATGTGTGCACGGATAATGTTACCGTCATTGCATGTATTTGACATGTAGATTGATTAGGTAGTTCAGTTATGAGCAAGCAGGAAGGTGGATAACATGGATTCCCAAGGAGCCACAGTGCCTCTCAGTCAAGAGCTCCTCAATGGGGCTTGGTGCCCCCAACCCCAGCCCTGCTGAGGACTCCTCCAGGAAACATGTAGAATGCGATGGACTAAATGTGCCCTGCCATTGGTAGGCTGAAATCCTAAACCCCAATGTGATGGCCTGCAGAGGCAAGTCATTTGGGAGGTGATTTAGTTCTTAAGAGTGGAGGCTTCATGAATGGAATTGTGCCCTATAAAAGAACATAGAAGGGCCAGGTGCAGTGGCTCATACCTGTCATCCCTTTGGGAGGCTGAGGTGGGAGGATTGCTTGAGCCCAGGAGTGTAAGACTAGCCTGGGCAACATGGGGAAAACCTGTCTCTACTAAACATACAAAAACCAGGCAGGCATGCCTGTCATCCCAGCTACTACAGAGGTGGAGGTGGGAGGATCATTTGAGCCTGGGAGTTGGAGGTTGCAGTGAGCCAAGACTGTGCAACTGCACTCCAGCCTTGGCAACAGAGGGAGACTCTGTCTCAAAAACAGAGCAGACCAAACAACCCAGAGAGCCCTCCAGCTCCTTTCCTGCCCTGTGAGAACGTAATTAGAAGACAGCTGTCTGCAACCCAGAAGAGGTCTCTCCCTCACGATAACCCCACCACGCTGGCACATGGACCTGGAGGTGTGAAATCAGAGGCTCTGAGTCAGACAGATGAGGAAGTCCACATGCCCCAGTGCTGTCCTGGGACTCAGTCACATCAACAGAGGACCCAAGCCATCCCCAAGGCTGTTCACCACGACTTTCCCGAACCAGATGCCTTTAAACTAGAAAACTGTTGCTAAAAATGTAAGTTTTTGAGTTCATTTTATGATTGAAAATTTGAAATACTGTGTCACATTACATAGTGCTCAGTAAATATTCCTCAGAAGTGGTGAGAACAGGTCCAACTAAAAGCCATTGGATATATTATCAAGCATCTCGATGTTAGGTGAAGAGAAACACAATTACAGGTGATTCCGCTTGAGAATTTGTTTGAACAGGACGCCTTAACAAGTACAGCCTTACAAGACACTGGGTGAAAAAAGTGTGGAGTCAGTGGAGCTGTTTAGGGAAACGGTGTAAAATTGCCCAGATACGGATTTGATTACAATAGTTACAAAGGAGCGAACAGGGTCGTAACTCCAATTAAAAATCTTGAATCTACTTTTCCTTGTTTCTCATAAGATTTCACTTTAATGTCACCCCTGACTTTTAACTAATTAACAGTTTCACTGGCAACTTCTCTTTTGGTTTACAGTATTCCAGAAGGCTCCCTTCAGTCTCCAAAACCCGGGTAAATGGAGACCTGATGTCGTATGGGATCCTCGGGAATGCTAATGTGTGTTTGGAGTGGTTTCTGCAGCTCCTGAATTTGGGGACCCTCCATGCAAATGGGGCAAAGAAGAGCGTTGTTGCCTTCGCAGGTGAAAGGGAGGCAGGTGGGGAGTTCCGGGTTACGCAGCATTCTGGCCATGGTTCTTCTCACAGGACTGTTGAAGAAGCTAATTCGTATATTTCTTCCACTCACCTCAGGCTTATCTAGTGAAATCCAGCTTTTCCATGACACTGCTCACACACACACATCATACACACACTCACACCTGCACACATGCCACACATCACACACACTATGCACATCTCCACACCTCTACACACACCACACACACATACATGTGTCACGCAGCATGCATGCTACACATCACACACACACAAATTCCCACACATCCACACACACTACACACACATGTACACGCATACCACACACACCATGCAAATGCCCACATCTTTGCACACACCGCACCATATGCACGCACACCTACAAATCCCCCACCACAAACACACAGCTGCACACATGCCATACATCACACAAACCATGCAAATTCCCACACCTACCGCACATACCTATACATGTGTCACACACCGTGCATGCTACACATCACGCATTATGCAAATTTCCATACATCCATACACACCACACACACATACACACACACCACACACCATGCAAATTCCCACACCTTTGCACTCACCATACCATATGCTCACACACCTACAAATCACCCACCACGAACACACACCTACACACACTTCCCACACACACCACATATCACACAAATCCTCACACCTTCACACACACCACCCACACACATCACAAAAATCCCCATACACTCCCCACACACATTTCTCCCCCACCACACACACCTACACACGACAGACAAACCTACAAATCTCCTCCACTGCACACACATCCAAACACACACCTCGCACACCACACACACACCTCACACACCACACACACACATACAACACCATGAGTTCCAGGGTCATTTCAGGCACACATACAGATAGATGTCTAGTAGACTGAGGACCCTGAAGCAGGGTAACGGGCCACCCTTTAAATTGAAATTGTTGCTAGCAAACAGAAGTCAACAAGGCCTTCGTCTGAAGTGCTTTCCTTGGGGTGAGGACAGCTGGACTCTACAGGCTGCTCCCCTCTGGTCTCTGCTGTGACCAAGGGTGTGCAGCTGGGGTAGCTTCCCAGGATGCATACGTGCTGTGAGGACGGAACAGACAGATGCCAGGGTGCTGATCTCTCTGGCTATGGGCGGCGGTCCCCTGAGCTCAGTAACCTCAGGGTGGCTCATCAGATAGTGAACCAGGACACGCAAACCAGTAGACACAGAGATGAAAACATCGCAACTTAAGGCTTTCTCACAATGCAACAAACAGAATCAGAATTGTATTTAAAGATTCCTTCGAAAATTTTCTACAAACTCAAAAATTATCAGGATAAAAAAACTTAGAAAATTGACCCAATGGGTCAGTGAAAGCCTAGGAAATGTATCCCGTATGGTGGAATACCCACATGACCTGAACCCTCTTGGGGTCTGCTGGTGTGCGCCAAGGGTTCTAGGTTTGCCTGGGCTGTTCACCTCCCAGGAGCAGATGTGTAATCACCTGGAGACTCAGTGACGGCCGTGGGCACTCAGCTCCCTGTCTGAGCTGGTTTTACTCACAGCTCCGTGCATTCAAAGCAGGAACATTCACAAAAAAGGGCATTCCCAAGGAGGCACACACCAAAATACTTCCTGAGGAGGAACACATCTAGAGATGCTGGAGAAAATGCCTAATTAACCCAGCTACACTAAAAGGTGAAGTCAGACCACAGAGACAAGGGATAATCTGTCCGTCTTTGGAAAAGCTCCTAATCACTCTTAGAACCTTGCTTTTAGGTATGAACGCTTCCCATATTTCCTTTTATGATGCAATTCTAGCTCAGCATTGAAAAGTCGGAGCACATCTGATTGTTCTGAATAATTAGGAGCTCCTGGCATAATTCCTAGTCTTTATGGCTCCAGGATTGGCCTCTATTCTCACATTCATAGACTTCACATAAAATCTGTTGACTGGCGGAATATAAAATTTCACTTAAAAATACAATTATGAAGAACCTAATTTAATCCAATTCTTTAACATCGGTAATGTGTATATATAGTTAACTGTCAGCTTTAGTTCCTTGGAAATAAGATTGGGTCCTATTTAACACAGAGCTTAGACGAAACTGTAGGGCCATTTTCCAAGTTGTCCTTTTAAAATCTCAACTTTTGGCCAGGCGTGGTGGCTCACGCCTGTAATCCCAGCACTTTGGGAGGCCGAGGCGGGTGGATCACGAGGTCAACAGATCGAGACCATCCTGGTCAACACAGTGAAACCCCCATCTCTACTAAACATACAAAAATTAGCTGGGCATGGTGGCGCACACCTGTAATTTAGGTACTCAGGAGGCTGAGGCAGGAGAATTACTTGAACTCAGGAGGCAGAGGTTGTGGTGAGCCGAGATCACACCACTGTACTCCAGCCTGGGTAACAAGAACGAAACTCTGTCTCATAAACAAAAACAAAAACAAAACAAAACAATCTCAACTTTTACAGAAAGGATTTTATGGTCAAAAAGTTTGGGAAACATCAGATTCTTTCTTATAAGTTGTCTTACTGACTTTAGAGGAGAATTTCACAATGAATATCAGGACATTAAGTCGATTTATTTATGGCTAGATTTCTCACTTACCTGTGCCAGTGTAAAATATGGTGATGTATCTGGGGAGCAGATGCTCTGTGCCATACCCCACTCACCAGGAAAGCAAATCTTCGTTCCTGACTCATGACTGTTCTGGTTACTTTACATCACATCTTGGTTAGTAAGTCTGGCTTTCTCTCACTGTATTATTTTTCCAAGGCTGCTGTGGTAAAATATCACAAGTTGATGGTTTGTTGTCTCACAGGTTCATTGTATCACAGTTCTGGAGGCTGGAAGTTCAAAGTCAGGGTGTCAGCAGGGCCGCGCTCCCCTTGAGACTCATGGGAAGTCCTTCCTTGTCCCTTCCAGCTCTGGTAGCCCCAGGCCTTCTGTGGCTGGTCTCAGCATCACTCTAATCTCTTCCCATCATCTTCTCATGGTTATCTTCTCCCTGGAAGTCTCTTCCCTCCTTAGAAGGACACCAGTCATATTGGATTATGAGACCATCCTTCCTATTCCACTATGACCTCACCTTAACTAATTACAGCTGCAAGAACCTTACTTCCAAATAAGGTCAAATTCTGGAGTACCAGGGATTAGGATAGCATCTTTTGTGGGGAAAACAAAATTCGACTTAGCACAGTGACATCCTGACTTTTCTCTTAAGTATCTAAGTTTTTGGTTATTTTAGACTATTTTGGAAGGTCACCACCTGTCCTGTTGGAATTTCAGGGAACAATATGTTTGTCACCAACTTTGACTCACCGAATCTGTACAGTGGATCAAGTATTTGATCATTATTGCTCTTTAAACAGGAAATGGATGTCCATTCATTGTACCTTGATCTTTATTGCTTTGATTGATCATTGATCTTTTATAACTTGGACTCACCTAATTGCACAGTGGATCAGTTATTGATTACTGTTGCTCTTTAAACAGGAAATGGGTGTCCTCTAATGAGTTACTACCATTTGACTCCAAGTAATGGCCGCAAAAGGCTCTGGACCCAGGGGAGTCTAACCGTTCCTTTCTGTAGGTGCCTTCCTTCATTCTGCAAGGATTTCTAATTGATTCTGCTCTGAGATGCTTGGTGCCACGTTGATCTGGGAAGCAAGGCTCAGCTAGCTGCCTGGCAGTAAACACCATTGTGAGTGCGGATAAGCAAGCCTCTGCCACGGCCATGTTGACAGAGGAAGTATGGCTTTATTTATAATTCTTATTTCTTTTTTTTTTTTTTTTCCCTGAGACGAAGTTTCGCTTTTGTTACCCAGGCTGGAGTGCAATGGCGCGATCTTGGCTCACCGCAACCTCCGCCTCCTGGGTTCAGGCAATTCTCCTGCCTCAGCCTCCTGAGTAGCTGGGATTACAGGCACGCGCCACCATGCCCAGCTAATTTTTTGTATCTTTAGTAGAGACGGGGTTTCACCATTTTGACCAGGATGGTCTCGATCTCTTGACCTCGTGATCCACCCGCCTCGGCCTCCCAAAGTGCTGGGATTACAGGCTTGAGCCACCGCGCCCGGCCTATAATTCTTATTTCTTTCTTCCTATCCAAAATAGACTGCAGACATGAGTAGTGGGGAAATTATAAAATGCAATAAAATATAGATAGCTGTCAGACTGAAAAAAACCTGTGTATTCTTGCTGTGATGACATGGAGGTGTCTAGAATCCATGAAAGTTTCAAATGACATCATCCTGATGCTTAGCAGTGGTGTTGGCATCCTTAGTGGACCTCGTTACTTCTCCCATTGCCCCTAAGTAGCAGGGTCTGGGATCCTGGGAGCCAGAGCCATAGGTTTGCCTGTCGACCATTTGCTTCCCAGGAGCAGATGTACAATGGGTATAACCTGGAGACCCAGTAATGGCAGTGGGCGCTTGGCTCTCGGTCTGAGCTGGTTCTACTCACAGCTCACTACTCACTAGACTGGGATCCATGCATTCAAAGCAGGAACATTCACAAAATGTTGTCATGTGGGGGATAGAGGCTCTCAGCAAGCCAGTCCTACCCAGTCTATTCCAAACCTATATTCTGAGGGGTGGCTGACGTAGTGCTGGATTCCGTCTCTGGTCTTGGCTTGCTGTGGTGGTGAAGTACAGCTGCACTGACCGAGGTGAGACCCAATGGCGAGCCATGGGTCTTAGGGCTACAGGGAGACTTCCCCCCACCAGCACCGCCCACACCACCCTCCACGGTCCTGGTCGAATGTTATTTTTGTTCCTATGCTAGCAAAGGCCGGCCCCTAACCAGAGTTCCTGTTAGAGTGTTTCAGTGGTGCAAATGCCTGGCTATGAATATTACTTTGTTCAAAAACACTTTGTCCTCTCCCTTGCTTATTGGGGGACAGTTTCAGCTTTGCAATTTTGGCAGAGTCTTTTAGAGGAGGGAATTTTGTTTTATGGCCCCTTTTCCTGAGAGCCACCCTAATCACCCAGTCTGGGTTGAATGTCACTCTGGCATGTGCCCAGAACCCCTGGGTATGCAGTGGAAGTGTTTAGCACATCTCAGTGGAGACCGTCTGTCTCTCCTCTTTCTTCTCTGCTGGAATCTGATCTTCTGGAGGGCAGAGGCTGTGGCTCATCCTTGGAGGTCTCCAGAATGCCACCTGTGCCCATTGTGTGGTTTCGCATAGAACCCCTGCTGCCAGGCTGTGCTCGTGATGCTGTTCACTCATTAGTTCACCCAACAAATAGTCAGGAATGGGAAATGAGGGCATAAATAATAAATTCCCGAGGCCAAAAACGAAGAAGATGAAGAAGGAAACTCTGCCACTGCATCCTCAAAAGGCACCCACTATGCTGCTGACATTTCTCCATTATTCATTATTTCCTTCCCAGACACCTCATTTCATACTGTGTCCAATTTAAAAGAAATGAGGTTATTTTTAAGATGTGTCCTTTCACAAAGCAACAGCTACATTCCTCTCGGGGTTTCTAGTTCCCAGGCAGTGGATAAAATTCATGTTTGGGGATGAATAATAAAAGGAAAGAGCTTAGTTGGGAAAGAAAGAAATGCAGATGTCACAAGTCACTAAGAGCAGCCTTGCCTTTTGCTGCTGTTTTTATCCAGTTTGTCAAGTGACTGAATTCACACCTCAAGGGACTTTTTGCTGCAGCAAGGTTGTTTTCCATGATGACCCATTTCTACATTCAGTTGGACCTCATGGCCCATCATGCATCAAGATGGTCCAGGTGCTTCCTCTGCAGCTTCTTTCCGGGATCCCTGGGCCTTTCCTCCAACATATCAGGCTCTCTCTCAGCTCCGTGCCTGGAATACAGTTATTCACTGCCCCCTGCTCCTTTCCATTTCTGGAAAGCACCTAATCATCCTTGACAATGACTCTACTCTACTGCCCGAAGGTCACATTCTCTGTGAAGTGAGTTTTGGACAAAGAAGTGTGACACAAGGGATGGACGGACTCCCTTGAAGTGATTTCTTTGCATGTCTGCATTCCTATCAGGCCAGAGCTCTTTAAAGTTCTATAAAGGTGCCTATTATTCATTTGGAATTTCTAGTCTTTGAGACAGAGCATATATCAAATATATGTTTTGGGTAGAGGCAGAATTGGTGAAAGATATATATATTTCTGTGGCTTATTTCTAAAATATACTTCTCTGCTTTGTGCAACAGGAAATCATCAATATAACAAGCAGTGAGGCTAGATGCGGTGGCTCATGCCTGTAATCCCACCACTTTGGGAGGCCGAGGTGGGCAGATTATGAGGTCAGGATTTTGAGAGCAGCCTGGCCAACATAGTGAAACCCCATCTCTACTTAAAAAAAATACAAAAATTAGTTGGGTGTGGTGAAGTGTATCTATAGTCCTAGCTACTTGGGAGGCTGAGACAGGAGAATTGCTTGAACTTGGGAGGCGGAGGTTGCAGTGAGCCGAGATTGTGCCAGTGCACTCCAGCCTGGGTGACAGAAAGAGACACCATCTCAAAAAAAAAAAAAAAATACTAGCAGTGACATAGATGGAACTGACTTCCAGAGCACTGGTCTGGTCTGGGGGCTGACCACATTTCCTGGGAAGAGCAGACAGTGACTATTTTTGGCTTTGTGGGGCATAAGGTCTTTGTGACAATGACTCGACTCTACGGATGTAGCACAGAAGCAGCCATAGACAGCACATAAAGCAAGGGGCGTGGCTGTGTTCAACAAAATTTCACTGGCAAAAGCAGGCAGTAGGTCAGATATAGCCCAGGGGACATAGTCCTGCGGACTGCCGAGTTAGAGGAATGAGAACTGTGGCATACAGCATCAAGGACGTGCAGTGGTCTACAGACTGAAGCCAAGTTAAGCCACCCATGCATTGGGAAAATAAGCCAAAGGGCTGGGAGTGGTCCATGGGTCAAAACCGGTGACCCAGAAACTACAGGACTCACAGTGGATGTGGACTCACTGAGGCTGATCACCCTGGATGCTGCCTTGCCAGGGCAGCTGCAGAAAGGTACCATTTGCCTCTGATGCTGCATGAGAAGGAAGTCTGCATGAAACCCTAATAAAAAGACAGTGAAGGAAAATCGTGTCAGGAGCTGATACTCATGAGTCTTGGGAAGCCTCCAGGGACAGAACACAGCTAGAGTGTCCAAGAATGTGAAGAACCCTAGAGCAAACACGAAGCCTGGAAGAGACACTTGGTTTGAGAAGAAAGCGGTCCAAGGGCTACTGGAATCCACTAGCAGGCAGGGTCCTGGGCTGATCAGAGTGGGACAAACTTGCTGAGTTGTGCCATGGCAGGACAGACAGAGCCCCACTGCGAAGAGGGGACACTTGTCCACCCTGTGCCCCTTCACCTCTGCCTCCCCTCCCTGTTCAGGTCCACAGTGTGCTTACCATATAGCAGTGCCTCCCGGTCTTAATGCTTGGGGGCTCTCCAGCCATCGCACCAGCCTGTCCTGCAGTTTGACACAGCTTTCCCTGCTACACTCTTCTGTGAGTCTCCAGAGGGACCTTGGGCATCAGCAAGTTGGATGGCATCCGATGCCCTGAATTCACCCCACGCCTTCCCACCTCAGAACGTTTGCTCTTTGTTCATTTCTTGTCCTTTGCACTTGTGTTGGTCAGTTTTCTTTCATCTTTTAGTGACAGACACATTCCAAAATGACTTACGGAGAAAAAAAGGCACACGTGTTCTTCGGAGCTGAAGACCAGAGGCTGTTGGACTTCAGTCATACCTGGAACAAGGTACTGACATGATATTCCCAGCACTCTTCCTGTCTGTCTCCCCGACTCTCAGATTTGCTTTCCTCTGTTGGTGTTAATGTCGAGCAGATAGCAAAGGTAGTTTCTGCTCTAAGCGGTTCCTAATCAGAGGAAGACAGACATGCTCTCTCCCCGCGTCTCCATGTGAAATCTCGTTCTGGGTTTCTGGTTGACCCAGCATTGGTCACACCCCCAGCCACCTGGAGTCAGTGGTATTGTCAGGCCTGCACCAGGAGCCCGTCCAACAGGCAGGAACAGAACTGGCTCTGCAGCATCTCCTCCTCGAATGGCTTTATCTTACAACAGCTTTCTCTCAAAACCTACCCCGCTCTTTTTTTTAAGACAGTTTCGCTCTGTTGCTAGGCACCAGGCTGGAGTGCAGTGGCACGATCTCCACTCACTGCAACCTCTGCCTCCCAGGTTCAAGCAGTTCTCCTGCCTCAGCCTCCTGAGTAGCTGGGAGTACAGGCATGTACCGCCACATCCGGCTAATTTTTGTGTTTTAGTAGAGACAGAGTTTTACCATGTAGGCCAGGATGGTCTCAATCTCCTGACCTGGTGATCTGCCTGCCTTGGCCTCCCAAAGTGCCGGGATTACAGGCATGAGCCACCACGTCCGGCCAAAATCTACCCCTCCTTGCAGGCCTCGTTCTAATGCTGTCACCTCTAAAGCAGCAATCTCGTTTGCTTGTCTTGACTCCCCAAGTGTGTGACTGCTCCTGCATCTGAATTCCCATACATTGTCATGACACACCTGCAATCGTGGCTGCTTGTGGTGAGCAGCAGCTGCGAGGTAGACGTCACTGCCCCTTAAACCAACTCCAACAAGGCTGACAAACAAGGCAGAGATGGCGTAGAACAGAAGAAGGGGCAAGGCCGTGAGGGCCCTGGGAGCAAGCGGGGACACCTCCCATCACTGGCTGCTATACAGAGTGAAAAAAATACAGCCCGAGTACCCACACTCCATTCCGAAAAGGCCCCCCCCACCCCGCCCAGTAAGAACAAAAGAGGAAGGACCCAAGGAAAACACAGTAGCAGTGACATGGAGCTCTGTCCTCTTTCTGTCCTCACTGACAGGTGCACAGGCTGACCCTACTGAGCACTACTACATAAGCAGTCACTCCATGGCCCTAGTGCCCCCTGCCCCAGACCAATATTTGTAAGCAAATTGTCCCTGAAGGTATAGTGGCAAAAGGCACAAATCAGGACCAGCCAGTGGCATCAGTACACCTGCCTATCACCCAGCCCCCAGAGCTCCTCAGAGAGGCCAAAGCCCCGTGTTTCCATGGACGTCGGTGGGATGGAGGCCCCAAGTTGGACCGGGTTTTGCACAGGGAATGGGGCGAGTTCCTGGGGGCCGAGGAAAGGTCTTCTGAGTGGCTCGCATGAGGGCTTCAGGAGGTGACTTGCATTTTATCCTCCTAAGAAGCCTTCCTGATACCTGACTGGCCTTAAGCGGGCCCAGAACACCCATGTATGTGGGGCAAAGTGATTCGGAATGACTCTTGGAGACGGGCAGGGCCTCGTGGGGCTCTTGCATGGAGCTCAGGCCTTAGATGACTTTTTTCAAGGTGGTGAGAAGTCACTGGAAAATTGGAAGCAGATGCATGAGACTCATTGCAAAACTGCCATTGTTTTCTTTGTTTTTTTAAATCATTTTTATTTCAGCCTAGAGACTGAACTAGAGGTGTTTGAGTGGGTGGGGTATGTCAGAGGAGAACAGACCAGGAGACTTTGATCAAGAGCAAACCAAGATCTTCGCTACGATTGTCTCCTCACAAAAACAATGAAGTAGACCAGTAATTGGAATAAATGACACAAAAATACAAGCAGACAGACCTCCGGGTATGCCACTGGGTGGATTTGTTTTTCTGCTTCCATTTCAGTATTTTCCCAAAGCAGCTATGTTGCTGGAAAGGAGAGCAAGCGTGAGAGGTTTGGTTTGTTCTGTTGGTTGCAGTGGGGTCTGGCTGTGTCCCCAGGCTGCAGTGTTGTCCCATGATGGTAGCTCACTGCAGCCTCGAACGCCTGGGCTCAAGCCATCTTTCTGCCTCAGCTTGAAGAGTGCATGCCACCATGCCCACTATTTTTTTTTTTTAATAAAGATTGGGTCTTTCTATGTTGCCCAGCTTGTTCTCAAACTCCTGGGCTCAAGCAGTCCTCCCACCTCAACCTCCCAAAGTACTGGGTTTACAGGCATGAGCCACCAGCCCTGGCAAGAGACTCTTTCGAAGTTGAATGAAATGAACAGAATTTGGCAATGGCTTAGATGGGAAATGGGGGTTAGCAGGGAAGGGGCAGCTCCAGGATGACCATGGAGGTGTCAGCATTTATGCTGAACACAGGCCACGGTGGGAAGAGGAGTTGGCTTGACACAGGGTCCCATGGTGGAGGTCTTTGTATTTTGATATTACTCAATTGGCGATTCTTGGAGTAGTAAGAATTGAGGGATTACCCAGAACCCATAGGAAGAAAGAGGAGAGCGCTGGAGAACAAACTGGGGACTCCCATGTCTATAGGCTTCTGCCCTCAGGGAAATCTGGAAAAAACGATGGGAAGAAGATGCTGCCAGAATCCAGGGGAAAACTACCTCTAAGAAAGCAAAAAAGGCAGGTCCATACCCAAGTAACTGGAGCTGGGAAAGGGCCCAGTGTCCCCAGCACTGGGGGGCAGCTGGTGCCTGTAGGCAGGGTGGCTCTGGCAGGAGCACAGGTGTGGGTGAGGCTGCGGTGACCACAGTCGGAGGAGATTCCACGGAAAGGACATCTGGGGATTAACAGGAACCCATTAACAGGCATGGAGCAGGGGGGGCCGGGTGGGGGTTTTCCTGCACAGCAGCTCCTGAGTGTCAGGTGGGTGAATAAAAGCCAGAAGCAGAGATGCTGCTAGACTTACAGACAGCTGCCCACAGGATTAGCCTCGGCGCGGGGTGGGTCTTAGGTCTGAAGGGCACTTCCAACTAGATGTTGACTGTTGGAAATTTAGTAAATCGGGCCACCAGAGACTTAATTCACTGCTTTCAAGTCTGATGATTGGGAATTAACCTATGAGAATTATCAAATTACACTGAGGTTTGATCTCCCCTGCACTTACACAAATGCACAGAGACACAGGCATACATACACCTCTTTTATGAGACAGATAAAATCCCAGCTGCAAAGATGTCAGTGCCACACATCCAAGAGCCTGTCCCAAAAGTGATGCACAGCCTTCAGCCCCCAAGGGAGGAAGATAATTAGACTGCAGAGTAGTGAAGGGCATGGCTGGGTCAAGAGAGAGTCCCCCAAAACCAAATTCTAGCTGATTTCCATATTCTGAATGGAAAGCCTGCATAATCATTATTTTTGAAATATATCAACTTAGAAATAAAATATAATAGTAGAAAAATCAGTGAAGAAGACTAATTCAATGAAGAGCATTTTCTGGTGGCGATTTTTCTTTTTATTAAATTTTTAATTGTTTTTATTTTTGTGGGTACCTAGTATGTGTGTACATTTAGGGTACATAAGATGGTTTGATACAAGCATGCTCTAATGGCTTTTCAAGGGTTAATCTCTGGACTCTTGAATCTGAAAATAAAGTATAATTTTTGAGAGTGCTCACATTATATTTTAACAATTTTTTAGCCCATTATATTTTTGATTCTTATTTGGAATCAAGCACAGTATTTAGTTGTTTTCAAAAATTTAAACCTGACTGAGAGCTGGGTTGTCATGGACTATTGGTTATTTATTTTCTTTTAATGATACTTCATTTAATAATAAGTATTCCTATGCCTGATACAGTTACATGAATTAATCAAGTCAACGTTTATTCCTCCAAGTGGCATCTTCTTCTTAAACGTAGCTTTGCAAAGTGCCCAATTATTAGGAGAACTGAAAAAAAACTAATTTTCTCATATGCAATGAGTGGATGTCAGGAATTTAGGTAAAGCAGCAAAAGAGAAGAAAAAGTTTCCCTGGAGCCCCATACCGAGGTATCAGGTAATTGTGGACTCTGCTGTTCAATGTGTACACAGATTGGTGGGGTGTGGGTGGCAGAAAGAACTTCTCAGGCGGTCAGACCACCTGGGTCTGAATCCTGGCTCTATCACAAATTGATTATATGGAAGAAAACGTTAAGCCTCAGTTTGATTTTCTCCTTTATAGAGTAAGACAAAAAAATGCGTTTATTTTTCAGAAGATAGTTGTGATAGATCTAATTTATGAAATTTTTATTCATTTATTTAAAAGGTCCTAGAAAAATGTTCAGTGTTTTATGTCAGTTAGATGACCTGCTAATAGGCTGGCAACTAATGGACATGCTGTCAGATTTTCCGTCAGCCTCTGTGGTTGCTTCTCTAAGATTTCTTCCTGAATGACATAATTAATTAATGAGGCCATGCAAAATTCTTAAAGAAAATAGCCAAGTCAGTTTTCTTCATTAAAATCCGTTTTGAACAAGAATGGCCCTCTGTTTAATGCATAGTTTAACAGAAAATTTCAATTAGCAGCACAGATAATTCTTCAAATACTTTGGTTAATTGAAGGTATCGGAAAGTGTGTTTGTAGTGTTCACTCAAAACATTCCCAATAAGTGAATTACCCATGAGCCAAACTCTGGAATTGCCAGATGAACTGTATTACATAAAGATAGTATGATATTAATCTTTCATATTGCCTTTAATCCATCCTCTCTGAAGTCATAGAGGCCTGAGGTAGATAAGTGTTATCAAGCAGGAATGCTTGATTTTGTTTTTGTATTTTTTTTTTTTTTTTTTTTTAGATGGAGTCTTGCTCTGTCACCAGGCTGGAGTGCAGTGGCACTATCTTGACTCACTGCAACCTCCACCTCCCAGGTTCAAGTGATTCTCCTGCCTTAGCCTCCCAAGTAAGCTGGCACTACAGGTGCACGCCACCACACTCAGCTAATTTTTTTGCATTTTTAGTAGAGATGGGGTTTCACTATGTTGGCCAGGATAGTCTCGATCTCTTGACCTTGTGATCCACCCACCTGAGCCTCCCAAAGTGCTGGGATTACAGGTGTGAGACACTGCACCCAGTCCTGGAATGCTTGAATATAAAATCAATCAAGATGACATATAGCATAAAAATAGTAGCTCATCATATGTGCATCCATGCTATTTTTTTTTTTTTTTTTTGCTGATAAAGGTGGATGATGTTATGATGAATTTCATCATGAGGGACTGAATTAGAGCAAACAAAACCTCTCAGTCAGGGTTTGCAAGGGTTATACCTGATGAGTTACTCATACTGGTTGCATTTTTTGACCATTGGGATTTATTTATCTGAGGGCTGCTGGAAAGAGGAGAAAGGGTCTTTATGGCAAGTCAAGTCAATTTGCCTTCTGTGTGCCAGATACTTTCTCTTTCTTTATCCCCAGAATAACCCTGTGTGGGAGGTTTCATTATTCTCATTTTACAAATATGGAAACTAGCTTAGATGAAGAGAGATAAAGTGACCCTCCCAAGGCCTCACGGTCAGTGAGAGTAAGAGGCAGCGTGAGAATTAATGTGTTTCTTATTTCTAAAGATTGAGAAGTATGATTTCTAAAGCCATATATCCTCCACTGCCCTGGCTCACATGTTAGAACGTCACATCTTTATCCTTCAGGCACAGTAGTTCAGTCTGCATCAGACTAATGTGGGGAAGAACTTGGTTCATGGAAATTTCCAAACATATGGAAAAGTGGAGGGAATTATGCAATGAGCCGGTTATACCCATGACCCAGCTGTAGAATTATCAAGGCTTGGGCAATCTTGTCTAATCCATTTCACTACCACGATGATTTGAAGCAAATGCCAGATATCATTTTGTTCCCGCTACAAACATTTTATGATGTTGGGTCCTGCTTGTGTCCGTGTTTTATGCTAAACTTTCACATAAGTTATTTTCTAGGACATCTTAAAATGAGAGGAAAAGAGGAAACCACTGTCTTCTTACTGCTGGGGAAGACAGAGAGGGTTTTCTTCTTTCTTCAGCTTCCCTGTGTGTTGCAAGGGAAAACGCAGCTAGTTAAATTAGCCTAAAATCCCAATCCCTTGAAAACAGAAAAATCAACAGTTTTAAGCAAACGAATACAATCCCCTTAGTAGCTAATACTTTTCTTCCACGTGCCTGGTCCACATGCTAATGTCAGAGGGAGAAAAACAGGGTGATGTACTTTTTCGGCGCGGACACCAGAGGGCAGAGTGTACTGATTAGAGTCTTGTTTCCTGGCATTGCAAAAGCGCAGAGAGGCTTGGGGAGGAAAAGCAGTCGCCTATGAAACATTCCTTATGTCAATAAAGGAAATTATTACATAAGGGAAAACTGGCAAGATGGAAGGGTTTACATCCGCCTGCAGTTCTGTTCGTACCCCTCCAATTCCACATATTATTTCAGGATTTTCATGAGCAGGCTCTTCTTTGAAGGATCAGTTGCTTCTCAGTGGTGTTTGTTCATATGTTTATATCATGAAGAAGACCCTGTCCAGAGTGTGGCCCTCCAGACCTTGCTCGCAGCATGCTGCTGGTTTGGCAAGACTGCCTGCACTTTGCTGCCCACCTGGAGGAGGACTTATCAATTATAGGCAGGGTTTGATTCCTTGTTGTCATGAGAAAGCTCCCTGATCGTGCATTTGTAATGCATGGATTGCACAGATCTCCGTGTGGAGAGGCTTACGTCACAGAGTTGGGTCGTTATTTCCGGTATCATTCTTCCAGCCCCACAGTAAGCAGTGGAAGAGGGCAGGTAGCTGCCTAAGCTGATATTCTGGGATGTTCATAGGCTCTGGATGCAAGTGTGATGTTCTTCATTGTATACCAAGGGTTATTAGGCTGTGCTGAGTCACATGTAAATAAAAATAGCCTGGATGGAACCTGTGCCTGCTTGCTTGGGGGACTTGTCCCAACACCATGCTAATGAGCCCAAGGGTGTGGGCTTGATGGCCTTGATGGTTCCATCAGCACAACATGAAGGAAAGCATCTGTCAGAAGCCACAGGCCCGCTCCTAATGTGGTCTGCACAGTGGTGAGTGGCGGCTCTTCCCATGGGGATGGTTGTCTGGCACAGGGAGAGCCGGGGGACCCACACGCTCACGCAGACCCTGCCAGCAGCAGTGAGACATGACAACTCTGCAGAATCCAGGGTTCACCCACCCCCTAGCAGTCCTCCTGCTCCCCGTGTTGCTGCCATCTCCGGCCCATATCTGCAGGTGCAGAGACCTTGAAGTAGCTGCACCTCAGCCTCACGTCCTCTGTGGTCCCTTAATTGCCCAAAATAAAGAAGCTACATGTAAAGTAGCTCTGTGTGACAAGCGTGTTCCTTTGTGGCCCGGCCGGCCTCTCTGACAGCCCTGACTCTGGTCTGTGATGCTGGGAACGTGGCTGCTTTCTGGGACTGTCATGGCCTTCCATGGTCCTCTGTCAGCCTTTGTCCCTTTCCTTCTGTCTAGAATGCCCTTGAGTGGAGGAACTCCTGCCGGTCTGCCTTCTCCTCTAAATCTGTGCTCTCTCCTGAGGGTGTTCAGAGCCTTCCCTTCCTCCCGTGGTCTCCTTGGCTCCTCTCCACGGCTTCTGCCTGTTCTGCAGCCCATGGACCTATGTCTGTGATCACACTTAGCGTTTTATACGTCAGTTATTTGCTTAAGTATTGGCCGTGCCCACCAGCCCAGGAGACTGGAGGATGAGTACTTTTCCATACTTACCTTTGCACAAAACAGGGACTCAGTACTCACTGTGATTAATACATGAATGAACTTCAGCGAAAGAACTGCAGTGTGTAAAGGCCAAGATCAGGAATCAAGCTTCTCATTTCTTGGCTGAAAATTTCCTCACATCCATTAGTTTTATGTCCTTGCCATTAATGATCCTAAGGAGAAACTGGTATTTCTCTCTGGAAAAACTTGCTGTTACTTAATTTATTTAAAAATAAGTTATTTTTAATAACTTATTAAAAATGAGTGTATCAAAATCATTCAATAAAGTCAGGTTTTCCCAATAAATATCCCGATAGATTTTTTTTTCCCACAGAACTTAAGCTGATTCTAAATAGAGGTGGCAAGTCCCAGAGCAGTAAGAATGTTATTATTTTTAAAGTACATATGTACCTATACTTTGATAAAAGTATAGAGAAACAGGCTGGGCACGGTGGCTCACACCTGTAATCCCAACACTTTGGGAGGCCGAGGTGGGTGGATTGCCTGAGGTCAAGACTTCAAGACCAGCCTGGCCAACATGATGAAACCCATCTCTACTAAAAATACAAAAATTAGCTGGGCATGGTGATGGGTGCCTGTAATCCCGGCTACTCAGGACACTGAGGCAGAATTGCTTGAACCCAGGAGGTGGAGTTTGCAGTGTGCCGAGATCATGCCACTGCACTCCAGCCCAGGCAGCAAGAGGGAAACTCTGTCTCCAAAAAAAAAAATAATAAGTATTTATTTATTTAATCCTTCCCACCCTGTTTCCCCAAAGGTTATGACAGGCACCTGTTGAGTATATATGTCCTCCAGGTCTCTCATTATATATATTAATGAAATTCATATATATATTTATATATATACATAATGAAATTCATAATATATATATAATAAATATATGAATCTCACTGTATATATAATTCTTACCTGTATCAGAACCTACACCCTATTTTATATATAGATATATAATGAGAGACCTGGAGGACATATATACTCAACAGGTGCCTGTCATAACCTTTGGGGAAATAGGATGGGAAGCATGAAGATGATATTTTATGTGATCTGTACTGTGTGAGTTGTAAGTTTTTGCATATGTTAATAAAATAAGGTAGGAACAAATATTATGGGAGCATTAAAACACCAAGACTAACCAAGACAATCATGAAGAAGAACATTTCTGTCTAACTAGATGGCAACTTATTATAAAGCCTTAGTAATTCTGATGACTAGACCCCACATTGGTGCAGAGACAGAATGGGCCACACAGAAACAATTGCTCACATTCACACAGTTCTTGCTACCAGCCAGGCTGTTTTAAACAACTTTCCAACATAAATTCATTTAGTCTGCAACTGTCCATGAAGTAATGTTTACAGGTC
Source organism: Saguinus oedipus (assembly GCA_031835075.1). Taxonomy (NCBI): domain Eukaryota; kingdom Metazoa; phylum Chordata; class Mammalia; order Primates; family Cebidae; genus Saguinus; species Saguinus oedipus. Next base: position 131,192,308 of record CM063180.1, read on the forward strand.
TCCATTTAATGCTTTAGGAAAATAGAAAAGGAAAGGTTAAATTGCTTAAGGAGTCACATAAGAGAAACTAGCATTAGAGACACACAGCTGCTCTCTAGGCCTGAAGCTTTACGGCCACAGCAGGGAGGGTAGGGTCAAGACCCAGGGCGGGGACGACGAAGACCAGGCTGAGAGTTTCAGCGTAGCTTATGATTGGCAGGTGTCTTCCATAAGCAAGTCACTATTTTCTTGAAAAGAAATAGAGATCCAGAGATGCATGTGTTGTCAGAGGGGGAGAAAATACTCGCAAACTGTGCATCGGACAGAGGACTAATGTCCAGAACCTACAAATAACTCAAATCAGCAAGAAAAAAAAAACAAAAATAATCCCACCAAAAAGTGGGCCAAGGACATAAATAGACAATTTTCAAAAGAAGATATACGAATGGCCAACAGACATGTGAAAAATGCTCAACATCACGAATGATCAAGGAAACGAAAATGAAAACCACAATGAGATACTACCTTAATCCTGCCCAAATCGCCATAATTTAAAAATAAAAAAATAATAGATGTTGGCATGGATGTGGTGAAAAGGGAGCATTTCTACACTGCTGGTGGGGATGTAAACTACTACAACCATTGTGGTAAACGGTGGATATTTCCTAGAGAACTAAAAGTAGATCTACCGTTTGATCCAGAAATTCCACCACTGGGTATTCATCCAGCAGAAAATAAGTCATTATATGAAAAAGACATTTGCACACACGTTTATAGCAGCATAACTCACAATTGCAAAACTGTGGAACCAGCCTAAATGTTCATCAACCAAGGAGTACAGAAAGAAAACGTGATACATATATACACCATGGAATACTACTCAGCCATAAAAAATGAATGAAATAATGGCATTCACAGCAACCTGGTTAGAGTTGGAGACCATTATTCTAAGTGACGTAACTCAGGAACGGAAAACCAAATATCATACATTTGCACTTTTAAGTGGGAGCTAAGCTATGAGGGTGCAAAGGCATTAGAATGATAATAATGGACTTTGGGGACTTGGGAGGAGGGGGATGAAGCATAAAAGATTACACATTGGGTATAGTGTATACTGCACAGGTGATGGGTGAACCAACACCTCAGAAATACCAGTAAATATCCATGTAACCCTAAACCATTTGTTCCTCAAAACATAAAATACATTTTTTAAGAAAGAGATACATGTGTTGAAATAGACAATAGCTCTCAAGTGTATCAGAACCTACGCAACCTACAGAACCTATTATTATGGCAAATTATTTTAATGCTCATTTCATAATTTAAATTCATAGGGGATAAAACTCATGTGCCTATACCACTGAAAAATTTTAAATATATAGGATAAAGAAATAACAATTAAGTCACATGTCCTTCAGTACATCACTGCTCAGGCCCTGCATGCCAGGTGGTCTGCAGCGAGGGCAATAACATCAATGATTAAGAAGTCAGAAACTTCTTCCTACATGTAAAGAGTAAAACTGGGTTTAAAATATTTTTTAAAAGGGCCAGATGCAGTGCCTCGTGCCTGTAATTCCAGCACTTTGGAAGGCCAAGGGCGGTGGATTGCCTGAGGTTTGGAGTTCGAGACCAGCCTGGCCAACGTGTCTTCACTAGAAATACAAAAATTAGCCATGCATGGTGGCAAGCACCTGTAATCCCAGCTACTCAGGAGGCTGAGGCAGGAGAATTGCTTGAACCTGGGAGGTAGAGGTTGCGGTGAGCCGCCTAGGTGACAAGAGCGAAACTCCATCTCAAAAATAAATAAATACATATTTTTTTTTTAAAAAAGACCAGAAATAGTTCCATATAAAAAATATAGGAAAGAGAAGACCAGATAATAAGAAGAACCTTAGAATAAAGTCTGAGATTAAGTAACAGTAGATTAGCTTTATTTTGTAAATGAAAAGAAAATGGGGACACACGCCATTTGAAGTATGGGATGCATACTAAAATGGGTCACAGATTGTCAGAGAGGAGAAAATGGAAAGCGTGAGATTCTCCACTGATAGCCAGGTCTTCTCTTTAAGCAGGGTGTCAAACAAATTTCCTCCATTATGATATGGATGGGGACATGAAGTGTCCCTGGGATCCTGCCACCTGTCAGGGTGTACCTTAAGTCTCCAGTGCTGAATCATGCCTTGGAAACTGCAACCTCTGATGCTTAATGAGGAATACAGCTCTTTGAAACAGAAACAGGGCTCTAGAGAAGCTGTGTGACAAGATCCCGGGGGCAGTGCCAGAGAAGGACCGAAAAACCACAGATGCCTCCCTCCAGAAATAATTTCAATACGTTATTTTTACCATGTGGGTTTCTTGTCATGGTGCTATAATTGTGAAGCATATAGGAAACACTCTAAAATGTTTTCAAACAACCCTTTTGACAAAATTTAGTAAGACCTCTACATTTCATGTGTTTGCACTAAAAATATTGTTTGCTTCTATGAATGTTTCTAGTTGAGTAAGGTGATTTAGAATGTCTTTGCATTGTTGCACCGTTTGTCTAGTGACTGTGCACTAAAGTCAACTAACGTTCTAGTTGGATGGGTTGTAAAATACTCACTAGACACAATACTCAACAGTAGATACGGTGTGGAGAATGGAGAAGCTGGCCTCCATCTCTGCAACGAGCTTGTCCTGACTCCCTGGACCCTTTTTTTTTTTTTTTTTTGAGATGGAGTTTCGCTCTTGTTACCCAGACTGGAGTGCAATGGCGCGATCTCTGCTCACCACAACCTCCGCCTCCTGGGTTCAGGCAATTCTCCTGCCTCAGCCTTCAGAGTAGCTGGGATTACAGGCACACGCCACCATGCCCAGCTAATTTTTTGTATTTTTAGTAGAGACCGGGTTTCACCATGTTGACCAGGATGATCTCGATCTCTTGACCTCGTGATCCACCCGCCTCGGCCTTCCAAAGTGCTGGGATTACAGGCGTGAGCCACTGCACCCGGCCACAGACCCTTTGTTTTTCATCCCACATAAACTTTCAGTATCATGACGTGCTGAAGTACTCCTGATTTATAATTCTGTAGATTTCTTCCAGCAAGTCTGTTGAAAATGGGTGTGGGGCACCTACCCTTCTCGGCATGCGGGATCTCCACCCATTGCAGGGCGTCCAGCCCCCCAGCCTCTATCCCAAACACCAGTGAAGTCTGGGATTTGCTGTAACCACTGAAAAACCTTCCACATTTCAAAAATACTTCCTAGGAGGTGGAATGGCTCTGTTGAGAACCTTGAAGATTATAGACATAATTCTTCTGTTATTTATTTTTTTCACGAAACTCTGGCTGTAGAAATATTCTCTCCAAACTTAGATATTTCTGGTGGTGTCTGCTTCCTTCCTTCATGATCTCAACTCTTTCTATAAATTATGGGTGGGTGCGCTCAGGACTGTAGTGTGTATATCATCCCTCTTTATTGTAATGTGTTTTACTTTGCTTTTTCCAAGCAGATATTAAGTGTGATGAAGGTGGTCGTGTTGCCATCTGCTTTCCTTGAGTCCTTCAGAAATCCTAGCACCACAGTGAGATTCTGAAAAATGCACAGAAAAAGGGCTGAAGATAGAGGATCTAAGGAATATTTGTTTTCCTAATTTATATTACAGCTCTCCACCTTCCGTGCCTATGTGCACACACACATACGCCATTTTAAGGCATTGCTAAACTCACATGTATCTTTCACCATGAAGATGAAGCAAGATTCCAAAATGTCAGAAAACTTTGAAAGTCTCTTAGATGATGAGCCATGTGGGGAGAGGGCCAGTGAGTTATTCCCAAGCTCATTTAGTTACAAAGTTATGGGTTGGTTAGGCTGGTTACAGCTCAGCAAAGCACTTAGTGAAGGAATCGTAAAAATCAGAAACCATGGTAGGATATAAATTAAGACTAACTGGAGGCTAGAAAGATTTGGGGATTTTTTGTTGTTGTTGTTAAAATATCTAGCCAACTCCTGAAAAATAATGAGTGGTTGCCATAGCAACCGTGGTTTTCCCTGGCACGCGGAGGAACATGAAAAGCACTGGAGTCAAGGAAAGACACCTGGTTTTTAGACTTTCATTCTGGAGAAACAAATTCACCCAAAATGATTTATAAAACAAACCCTATTCTATTTTTCTTTCAAAATGATTGTAGATTTTTGTAAAACTTAAAAAAAAGTTCAAAACATTAAGGGTATTTCAAAGGAAGTGAAATACGTTCTTTTCCTAAAAACAATGCCTGGCCCTCTTTACACACAGCTCCATCTCCACTTCCATCAAATTGCTACGTTAGCTGTTTGAGGGTACTTGCCCTTAGACTGCCAACTCACAAAGTTTTATTGGGCACTTGTTACCTGTCCAGCAGGGATTTGTAAAAAAGACACATCATGTGGCCTTTGCTCGCAAGTAATCAGCCTTTGAAACCCATGGAGAAAAAATGCTGCACAAATGAAGGGTGGGAGCTGTTGAAGGGAGGCGATTCAGCCAGAAAACGCAAGAATGCTCAGAACAAGAGGCAGGGTGGAGCCTGTGGTTTCCACTGGAAGGATTCTAGACAGAGTGATTCCGGGGGCATAGAGATGGTGATAATGGGTGAAAGGAACAAGCATGGCCTCTGTGAGGTGGACCAGGGTGGGGAGGGTGTGCTGGGGAAGCGTTGTGGACAGAGGCTGGAAAATGAGATTGGACTGGGGTCAGGAGTCAGGTGACTGTGGAATGCCACTCTGACAATCAGGGTCTGAAATTCTTGCCCCTCTGCGGGCTCCCTGATGCCCAAACGGAGTGTTCGATGTTCCCAGCCCACCTGCTCTACCTATTCTCGCCCCTCTCAGCTCTAGTCTTCATAGCTGCACGGTCGCACAGTTGGTCTGTGGGACTTAGAACCATCCTTCTCAGCAAACTGACACAAGAACAGAAAACCAGACACCACATGTTCTCACTCGTAAGTGGGTGTTGAACAATGAGAACACACGAACGCAGGGAGGGGAACATCACATACCAGGGCCTGGCGGTAGGTGGCTGGAGTGGTGGGATTGGGGAGGGATAGCATTAGGAAAAGTACCTAATGTAGATGACGGGGTGATGGATGCAGCAAACCACCACCATGGCACGCGTGTACCTATGCAACAAACCTGCACAATCTGCATATGTACCCCAGAACTTAAAGTGTAATTTAAAAAAGAAGCAAAAAGGGATGCAATCTAAAAAAAAAAAAAATTGTGTTGCCAACATGAGACCTGGAGAATGGGCCTGGTGTGTGACAGTGCCTCGGTCAGGGCCCTGGAGAAACCAAAGGGCTCCCACATGAGGAAACCTCAAGGAAGAAAGGCACCAAATGCCATTTGAAAGTTGGGGGCTGGGAAGCCACACGAGATAGTGCAGGTTGGGGGACGTGCAAGAGCTGTCGTCGTTGGAAGCCAGAAGTAGAATATCTTAGGGAAAGGTCGCTTTGCATGGAGAAGGAACGGGCGGGCAAGTTGAGATGACCCACAGCGGGGAGTGGGCTGTGAATTCTCTGGCCCTGCCTCATTCCTGCAAGCATGTCCCTTGGCCTCAGTGAAGAAGGAACTTGGGAGAAGATCACTGGTTGACTCTGATCCTGCTCCTCAAGCAGCAAACAAGGCGTAGGTGGGAGGCGACAGTCCACCACGTTGACTTCTGATGAACGCCTGTCCTGGGAATGCCTCCAAGAATTACACTTTATTTACTTCTCTTAGGTAAGAATGTGTGCTCACCATAGATCCTTCCCTTTGACCAAAGCAGCCTTGATGTTATGACGCAAATTACAGACTGTGACACATATGCCATTCCTGCCTGTGCTAGAGGATCGCTTTTAATTGTCCTGCTGGAGCACACATGCTTTTTCCCTACGACATGCAAGCCTTGGGTCTGGGAGTAGGAGGGTGGAGATCTTCCTGTCTTGCTGCCACCAAGACCACACCTTCTGTAAGCTCCCTCTTCATGGAACACAAGGTAAACCTCGCGAAGTATAAGACAGCTCTTTTCCCGTTTCCTGCATGCCTTCTCAATCCCTGTGATGGAAACACGACGTGGAAATAGCCATGCCCATCTTGATGGATGAAGCTGACTGGGGGGTAGGTTGGCGCCAGTTCCAGGAACAGGCTGGAAGGTCTGCATGGAACCTGGGATTGGAGTCCCCACATCAGGGCTCCAATGGGAAGATGCCTTGGGCATGCGTGGCTGCCTAGCAAACGTGAGACGTGTATTCCCTTCTTCTCCCTGTATGTAAAACAGCGGAAGGTAAATCCCTTGAGATGTTTCTGTATCGTCTAAATGAGCAGTTGTCTGAATTTTGAGCTATAGCTTAGGGCATAAAAAAGAGAAGGGAAGAGGGGGTTGTTGATGGAGGCTTGAGTCACTTAGCATGACCTAGCCCCTGTTCAGCTGTGGTGAGTCCAAATGAACCAGTATGCCAGGGCAGAGAGCAGGAGGGAGTAGCAAGCGCCCTCTAGTGAGTCCCACCGTGGGGGATGAGTGTGTTGGTAGCAGTTTGAAGCATCGTGTCTCTCTTCCTTATGTACTGTGGTCAGAGCATAAGAATCTAGAAAAGGCAGGCCTTTTGCAGAACCTTAGACTCTGATGCCTACGGGGTGGATTCACTGTGCCACGGAAAACCACGTAATATGATCCTGAGTACTGGCGTACGTTTAAGAGTAGGTGTGCTGTTAATAATGATACTGAAGCAACAGACCAGAATGCTCCTAGTGAAATTAGGACATGTAGTCACTCTTACCTCTGCTGCCTCTCACCACCTGTGACATTAGAAGCTGGAGGAGGGAGCAGTCACTTTGGCATGGAGTAGGCTGGGCAGTGAAGGCTTCTAGGAAGGTGAGCAAGGTTCATGATTCCTGGTGGGAGTCATTTGAGTAGGAGAGAAAATCAGCGTATGTCAAATGCATGGTAATAGCTTGTTACTACCTGGGGAGAAACGTATCTGCTGGAGTTGCCGTTTAGAAACACGTCAAAGCCTCCAGAAAGTGTATTTCAATGCCAAGTGCTAATTGCAAAAGGGAACGTGTCTTGCAGCAGTTCTAGTTTGTTATAGAAAGTGATGGCTCTTGATGTTAGCAAATAAGGTTGTATGTTACGGATCCTGTGGCAATTGCGTGTATGTAATGGAAAATGGATTTTACTTCGAAGGTCATTGCTGAAGGCTTCCTGGGGTCCCCTTTTTCCTGGGGACCTCTCTCTACTGCTTCATATTAGAAATCAACTTGAGTGACCTTTCTATGCAAAGCATCAGAAACTCTCTTGGACTGTGTGGTCTGCTTGGGGGACTTCAACCCTCTCAGAACATTGCTCTGCATGTGAAAACAACAGCACAGAAACAATGGGTTTAATTGTCTATGGGAGAGGGTGCTCGAGGGTTGGAGCCAATCCCCCTAAAGAGTCACATAGCGTTTGGCCCTCGACCATGGCTGAATAAATAAATGAATGAATAAAGCTTACTCAATATGTCCCTTCACCTGCCAGAGTTGTAGAACTCTGCAGAAGTCCTTGTGTGTCTCTTCTACATTCATCTTCAGAGCCATTTTATTTTAGTGATTGTTTTGATATTCTCCATACACCCACATTTGTAGAGGAGAAAACTAAGTCAAGAAAGGGCTGGAAAATTGATCCAGCATCAAATTGTAGATCAGGATTTGATACATGATGGAGAGGAAAGCATGACTTTTGGAGCAATATTGCTGAGGGTCAAATCCCAGTATTCCAGTGAGGAGTGGTAAGAAATCAACAGCACAATCATTTTAGGAATGGAAGGGACACCCCCAGTTCCGTCAAGCAACAAGAAGTGTTTTGGCCCACAGGAGGGGCCCACTGAGCATTCGTTGTCATTCCCTTCTTAGGTAACCACCGCCTGTGCACCCCCACCCCTTCCTCCATGCGCGGAGGCAGCGTAACTGCCCAGCTTGCGTCTCAGGGCTGATAGAATCAAGCTTGCTAATGCTGGTCCTGTTGCCATTCAGAACTGCCTTCATGAAAGTCATCCTCCACGAACCTCGAGGGGTATGAAAGGACAGAGGACTGTGGAAGACGCTGCTGTGTGTGCCTGTCTGGAACTGACTGGTTTGATTAGCCAGGGGTGTGTTAGTTCCTGAGGGTCTTTCTCGTGCACTGGGCTGCTGCATGGGTCTGATTTTCACTGCTGTTCTAAGGAATGAGGCCACAGAGGCTCTCTTTGCAGAAGAAAAAACCCAGCTACTCAGGTTGGCAAACTCTGCACAGAATACCCAGTGTCTTTCCTCCTCTCCTTTCTCTCTTCAGGTACCGGGAAATCAAAGAGGCTGATACACATGGAACTTCTGAAGGAGAACAGTGTTGCCACCTTCCCTACCCATCTCTTAGTCTCTGGTTCCTGGTCACCCCAGCCTCCGGCATTCCCCCTTCCCTTCTCTTCCTTTTATTTTTTAATGCCCTAAGCCACAGCTCAAAATTCTGAGCACCACTTATCTTCAGCATGACTGAGGTCTATGTATAGCATGGGAACAGCGCAAGGGACTTAGCTTCAGCTGTTTCAAATGAAGGAAAAAGAGGAGACTAGAATATCATGTTTTCTCACCAGCCACGCATGCCCAAGGCCTCTTCCTGTGAGAGCCCCGATCAGGGAAAGGGTTACTGCAGGTTCCATGCAGTGCCTCCAGCCTGTCCCTGGGACAGGCTCCAATCTCTTGGTGCAGTTAGCTTCATCCATTAAGATAGGCATGGATATTTCCATGTTCGTCTTCAGTCACAGGTATTGAGAGGATGTGTGGAAATGGGAGAAGAGCTGCCTTAAGAATTGTGAGGTTCGCCTAAACCCTGGGGGCTAGAATTGAGAAGGAGCAGTGTTCTGAGGGGTCCCAGAAAACCTAGCATAATTCATAAAGTGCTTGGGAGTTCAAATATGCTTTTCTGTGCGGAGTCTGTCATCTGATTTTCTCCCGTTCGAAGTTGGAGGAACCGAGTTTGTCATTGAGCTAGAAAACATACTGGAGGTGGCATTTTAACTCAGGCCTTAGAACAAAGTTCAGAGCTTTATGAAGCACCAGAAGGTGCCAGAGGAGCCAGAGCTTAGGTTCTGCCCATTGAGAAGGATGAAGAGGGCTGCTGGCTTCCGTTTAGCAGGAGGAGAATGGTAAAAATAACATTGAAAAGAACAAATATACGCCACTTATTTGACTTAAAGGGTTATCAAGATTTATCCGCAAGTGATATTTTCTAAGGAGACTCTGTGTGTCTCCCAGACTCTATTTTCATCAAGCCACATTTTTCTCAAAAGCATTTCTCTAATTCTAGCATGAGAAGGGAAGACTTGGTCTAATGTTCACGGCAGAACAAAGCCACCTTTCCAGCCTCATCGTGCAAACACACACTCCCATGAATGCCCCACCCCCCGGCTGTGGGCCCCTGGCAGTGTGTAGATACCAGCATTTTTTTTTTTTTTTTTTTTTTTTAGGACGGAGTTTCGCTGTTGTTACCCAGGCTGGAGTGCAATGGCGCGATCTCGGCTCACTGCAACCTCTGCCTTCTGGGTTCAAGCGATTCTCCTGCCTCAGCCTCCTGAGTAGCTGGGACTACAGGCGTGCACCACCACGCCCAGCTAATTTTTTTATTTTTAGTAGAGATGGAGTTTCACCTTGTTGACCAGGATGGTCTCAATGTCTTGACCTCGTGATCCACCTGCCTCAGCCTCCCAAAGTGCTACGATTATAGGTGTGAGCCATCGCGCCCGGCTGATACCAGCATTTTTTTAATGGGACATGGGGACAGGAGATCTAACCTAACACTAATTTATAATCAAGCTTGAAAAAAATAGCAACTGCCATTTCTATCACCATAATTTCATAAGCAAAAGGACATTTTAACATCAAAAAGTGGAAAGAACATATTTTCAGAACAAATATCATGGTTCTTGAATTTTAAAAAGGTGTCTTTACAAAACCTTATTGTATCTGTCTTTCTTTGGTTTTAATTTTGCCACAAATTCAGAAGAGCTTCATTATCCCCAGAGTAAGAAAGGCAAAGAATAAAAACAAACACACATAAGAGCTTCATTAAGGACCAGCAGTCCACAGACAGGCATCTAGCTGTTACTGACTTAGCTCACGTGCTGGGCTGATAAAGTTTCTCCAACTGGAATGTTCTCTTATATTTCATTTTATCTAATTCTGAACTTCATTTCCATCCCAAAGATACCCCATCTCCGCTCTCAAGCTTTCCCAGACATTCTGCAGCAATATCTGCCTCATCTGAAGGGAAAACTAGATTGCCTCTTGTCCTGAATTGGCCTTTACCATTCACTGTCTTGTGACAGCTCTTAAATACTGATTAGTCGGCCAGGTATAGTGGCTCATGCCTATAACCCCAGCACTTTGGGAGGCCGAGGTGGGCAGATCATGAGGTCAGGAGATCAAGACCGTCCTGGCTAACACGGTGAAACCCCAAAGGACACATGCACACAAATGTTCACTGCAGCACTGTTTACAATAGCAAAGACTTGGAACCAAACCAAATGCCCATCGATGATAGACTGGACAGGGAAAATGTGGCACATATACACCATGGAATACTATGCAGCCATAAAAAATGATGAGTTTGTGTCCTTTGTAGGGACATGGATAAACCTGGAAACCATCATTCTCAGCAAAATGACACAAGACCAGAAAATCAAATACCACATGTTCTCACTCATAGGCCGGTGTTGAACAATGAGAACACCTGGACACAGGGAGGGGAGCATCACACACTGGGGTCTGTTGGGGGTAACTAGGGGAGGAACAGGGGATGGGGAGTTGGAGAGGGATAGCATGGGGAGAAATGTCAGATATAGGTGATGGGGAGGAAGGCAGCAAATCACACTGCCATGTATGTACCTATGCAACAGTCTTGCATGTTCTTCACATGTACCCCAGAACCTAAAACACAACAAAATATATATTTAAAAAATACAAAAAAAAATTTTTGTATGTGTGTTTTTAGTATACATGGGGTTTCACGATGTTAGCTAGGTGTAGTGGCACGCACCTGTAGTCCCAGCTACTCGGGAGCCTGAGGCAGGAGAATCACTTGAATCATTTGAACCCAGGAGGTGGAGGTTGCAGTGAGCCAAGATCGCACCACCGTACCCCAGCCTGCGCAACAGAGCAAGACTCCATCTCGAATAAAAGTAGTGATTAATCATTAATGCATCTTGCCAACTAGACAGTAAGCATTTTAGACTTCTTTATAATTTCTGTTATTTTCAGCAAATATATGGTACTTAATAAATAAGCTTTGAAAGTTCGCTGAATGAACGAAGTAAGTTCTTTGCTGTATTCCTTGTTTTCTGGAACTGTGATATTGTTGTGTAGCCCCAGAAGTTAAGGCAGAGTGGAATTGAGAAACTGGCTCTGAAAGTGTGTCATAAAAATCTGAGTTAACAAAGAAGCCACGGCTTCCTATTGTAACTTTCCTATTATGCTTAGTATTTGCTTCTAAGGCAAATCAAAATATAGACCTTTGATGAAAGTGTTAAGAGAACATTGCATGTCCTGATTATTTAGAAATAGAGACATAAATTCTCCATGATTACTTCTCTCGAAGACCTTGGAATCCAGTGGATCTCAGATCAAGATGAATGAATACAATTATGAGAAGGTCATAGCTCACTGGAAACTCCAAGACCCCAGGTGAGCAGGTTTGGCAACTTGGACAAACTTTATAGACACAGGAGCCGCAGCACTGTAGCTGAAGAAGGAGGGAAACGCCACACGCTGAGCGGGGTGTAAAGGCTGCAGATGTGTCTTTCCTTGGCTTTCATGCTGTGCCTGCCCTGACACCACAGGACTGACTTTACCCACAAAGAAAGTGGCTGCAGCAGGAAGGATACCTGGTGAGCTCTGCTGAATCCACATGGCGCTCGGACCAACCCCTCAGATGCAGCCCCTTTCTCATTCTGTTTCATCCGTTGCCCTGCATGAATCCTGCGATGTTCCATTTCAGGGCTCATTTCTGAGCATGGACCAGTTGCCAGGCATAGTGCTGCAAACATACAGGTGAGCGGAAACCACAGAGCCTACTTTATATCGCTAAGGGCCCAGTGAAGGAGGCAGGCATCTGTTAAATGTCTCACCAATACATGTAACGTTATGCAGCCAATGACTGTTATCAAATGAAACAATGTGGTCCAGGGAGACCCTTGAGTGGGATGTGGCTGCTGGGGATGAGGTGGAGGGTCATGTCACATTTTTTTTTTCCAAGAAAGGGATGTATAGGCTGGCAGCGAAAGTGTGAGTAGGTACTCACTGGTTTGGAACAGAAGAGAACATTTTCTGTGCAAAGGAACAGCCTGAATGAAGCTGTGGGATGGCGGGGAGGGTCACAGGGCTGACAGAATGCCCATGTGGCTGGCACACAGGGAAGGGAAAAGAGTGGTGTGAGACGAAGCCGAGCAGGAATCAGCACTCACCTCTCGGGACTTTGCAGAGTGTGGCATAGATTCCAGCTTCATTATATGAGCAGCAGGAAGGCACTGAAGAGTTTAAACTGGCAAGTAATGAGAGCTGAACTGTGTGCTTTTCAAAGATGACTGTGTCTGCTGTCTATGGCTGAAGGACTGCGTATGGGTTGGAAGAAGACAGTGAGAGCAGGCGTAGCTGGGAGCAAATATGGAGTGTAAGAGCAGAGGAGAGAACCAGCCACAGGCCAGGGACCTTTGAGGGATGCATCTCACTAAAAGCCACACTCAGCTAGAGAGCCTTTTAAACACTGAATGATCATTCTTCTCTGGTGTTTCTCTCTGTCTATTCCTGTTCCAGGCTAGGAGAGAATGAGGGCTCTTAGTTTAAAAGGCCTTCTGGTCCTTTGCTGCTCTGTTCTTGCTTTTCTAGCCAGATTTGGTTCTCTGGGCATAATTTGTTAAATTTTACAGCTCAGTGGCCAAGTAAACACGGAGTGGTACTCAAAGAAGCTCAAAGGTATTTATTATCCAAAGCTACGGCATTTGGGGATTATTAAATACGTACATATAGACACACGTGCATGTAAGGTCATTGGAGTGATATCCCATCCTGAGAACAGGGGCCTTCTACAAATGCCAGGTCTCAAAAGTGCACTTAGTGCCGTGTTGGAAAATTCCACGGGCACTCGCCGAATGCGCAGAGCTGCGGCAGAGCATGGTTCTTGTGCCTCTTTGTGTCTACTCGGGTATGCTGGGGTGGAGGACAGATTCATATTCCCTTGTTGGAATCTGCCCTCTCAGCCAGTCTCATGACCACACGTCTGGTGTGTTGGAGTGATGGGAAGCCCCTCGTGGCACAGCACCTACTGAAACGGAAACAACCATCCACTTGGCTTAGCAGAGTTCTTGACTGTCTTCTAGGGCTTTGCTTTGGGAGGGGCTGTGCCCTCTGCCCGCCTAATATCTCCACTTCTCTCCCAGCGGGCTTGGGCTGCCGCAGCTACATTCCATTCTGCCCATCACATGGCAACCCCAGCCCGGATGTCTGCCATCTTCCCTGACGTGTTGGGTCCCCTCTCTTCTGAGACACTACTGGCTTTCTAAGAACTGCCGCTTGGTGAACTCCATCTTCAAGGGTTATTGGCTTGCATACCCCATGACTTGTGGGGGCAGCCCATTCCCTGCTCATCACAGTCCATGCAATTCAGACAGTTTTCCCCAGCTGTGCTAGTTACTTCCTTCATCTAAGCCCTATTTGGAAACCCTGAAGATCCTGCCTGGGGAAGCCGAATAAAAATGAGAGAGATGGGGCTTGATAGCAGCAGACATGCGAAGGTCTTCCAGGTTGCACATGAGTCTCAGTGCAAGATGAGTCAGTGGGGGATGTGGCCTCTGGGCAGCTACTTCTGTAGGATAGAGGCACAGTGATGACCAGTTACATCTGGAGCACTGCGCTCACATCCAAGAGACACATTTTTAAGAGAAACTTGTGCTTTCTGGAGGAGGTCCAGATCTGTGCTTTCTGATACAGGAGCCTCTCTAACCACAGGTGGATATTTTACATTTCACATAATTAAAATTAACAAAAATTTAAAACAGTTGCTCTGTGACTGGCCACATTTCAGATGCACTGGAGCCACGTGTGGCTCTGGCTGGAGCATCAGGCGATGCAGTGGACAGCGTGCCCTGCCCTGCAGAAGGGTGCTGCTCAGAGCATGTCCAGCCTGGACGGTGCAGAGCCAGGACCTCATGGAGGGAGGAGTGGTTGTTGAAAACACTAAAGTCGTGTACCCTGCAAAATTGTCCTCAGATAATTCAGGATCTATGTCACAGAAGCAGAATTGGATTTCTCGAGAGTGACTCAAGACAGTATAACTTGGACTAACTGGAGGGATGTAAAGAGAGAGTTTTAGCTGAACCCAAGTCCAATATTTCCCGGAGTGTTTAAAAAGTGGAATGTGAGTCTCCAGGAATTGTGATTTTTCTTTCATTTAAGACATTCAAATAGAGACTGCTGTCCAATTATTGCCACTGCTGGGGAGGGGATTTCTGCTTCAGATGGAGGTAGTGAGGTGTCCGCAAAGAATGTGGATTTTAGAAATAAGTAGACTTAGCACAAGCCCCAGTTCTATCATTTTCTAACTTGATGGCTTTGCTCAACTCACCACACCCCTCAGCTCTCCTCTGTAACATGGGGACAATAATTGTCTCACTGTGTGGGGTATTAAATGAGACCACAAATGTAAAGTATCAAAGGCAGTGCCTCTCCCAGAGTAGGTGACTTGCACTTGTCAGAGGCTCACCCTGCCTGGCTGTGCCACACACACAACTGACCAACAACATCCGTGACCGACAGCATCCGTGACCGACAGCGTCCGTGACCGACAGCATCCATGACCACCAACATCCACAACTGACAGCATCTGTGACCGATGGCATCCACGACCAACAGCATCCGTGACCGACGGCCTCCATGACCGACAGCATCCATGACCACCAACATCCACAACTGACAGCATCTGTGACCCACAGCATCCATGACCGATGGCATTCATGGCCAACAGCATCCGTGACCCACAGTATCTGTGACCCACAGCATCCGTGACCGACGGCCTCCGGGACCGACAGCATTCATGACCGATGGCATCTGTAACCGTGACCGACGGCATCTGTGACCGACGGCCTTGGTGACCCACGGCATCCATGACCGACGGCATCTGTAACTGTGACCGACGGCATCCGTGACTGATGGCATCCATGACCAACAGCATCCATGACCCACAGCATCCGTGACCCACAGTATTCGTGACCGATGGCATTCATGACCCACGGCGTCCATGACCAACAACATCCACGACTGACAACTGTGACTGACAACATCCGTGACCCACAGCATCGGTGACCAACAGCATCCATGACCGACGGCATCCGTGACCGATGGCATCCGTGACCGACAGCAGCCATGACCCACAGCATCTGTGACCAATGGCATCCATGACCGACAGCAGCCATGACCCACAGCATCCGTGACCGACAACAGCCATGTGCACAGCTCATTCCCAGGGCAGTCCTCATGCATGTACTAAAACTCCACCCCACTCATGAAATGGACCTGAAATGCAAGCAAATCAGAATGAAGTTATCTAAGGAATCAACTTCAATCTTCTCTGGTTTATTTTTTAAATACATTAGTTACAGAGCAAGACTTTAATCACTAGTAGCAGCAGATTTCATTAACACAATTTTCAAGTGTCAAAACCCCTCAGTTAAGAATCACCATTCTTAGAGGGTCCTAAGGCCTGTCCACCTGGAGGGATTTCAGCACTTAAGGTTCAAGGCCATATATTTTATTATGAGAAATTCAAGTGAGCCCCGACTGTTTCGTTGTACGTATCATAAGAAAGGCAGCATCCTTTCCTCCCCTCCATTTCTATGCCTGTGAAGATGTGAGAAGCAAGCCTTAGAAGCCTCACTTCCTCAGACTCTTCCAGGCCTGGGGCTGTGGAACTGGGCAAAAGCAGGTGCTATGTGGATCAGTGTCCCTGGAACCATCTGCCGACTGGTGAGCAGCAAAATAGGCTTCATCTTTCCCAGTCTTCATGCTTCGAGGACCCTCATTGTCAGCGGAGAGGGGGTTTCTGCCCTAGTCTGTGCTAACAACGTCTCTCGACCTGCAAATTCACACAGTGAGCCAACTGGCCACATGCTCCAGTGAGCTAAGATGCTGCTGGTTCACAAACAGAGGTTTAGGTTCTGCGTAGCTTAGGGTCCAGTTGCTAATTGGCTTGAAACATTGAAATCCTCTTGCATTTAGTTGAATACGTGGGTCTGCCTATTGGGAAGTATGCTAGGAAAGCTAAGGTTTGCATTCTCATCTATAACAGGAAGAATAAAACCTTGAAAAACATTTCATATTAAATAGGCCCCCTTGTGTATCAAAAAGTGTATTTTTCCAGGAATGTAAAGCCACCACCACCGCCACTATTTTCCATAGAGGCTCCTGCAGAGGCTGGGCTTGCTGCTTCTGATCCGTTGAGCTGAGAAGTACAGAGGCTCAGGGGGCTGTTGAGGCACCAGGAACTGGTGAGAAAAGCTGGATCCAATTCTTGGCTTTTACTCACCTACTTTAAATTACTGTCCTTAAGCTTTTTCCCATACTAGCCTGGAGCTGTAAATAGTTTGTGTGGCTACTTTTAAAATTCAATTCTGTGCAATTCAATCGTATTTATTGGGAAGCCTTTAGATTCCCAGAAGAACTGAGCCATCCTTGAAGGGAAAAGGAAAGGAACAGAGCCCGTGATCAGTGACACTCACAGCAAATAGGAATCCTCCGGCTTCCCTGCTTAGAAACCTCCAGGAATTTCTCAGGGCTGCAGATAGAGTCTCAATTGTGCAGCCAAGGGCTTTCATATTTTGAGGGATCTCAGGCTTTCTGTTGGGCAGGCTTCTCAGAGCTGGGCCAATTTCTGCTTCCTAGGCTATCTGAATGCATTTCTTGTAACCCTGGCAGAAGAAAAGTTTCTGTCAGCCCTCTTTGTAGGAAGAAAACCTGTTCTCTAGTTTGTAGGTGGCAGAGAGCCTGCCGTGTTAACTGTGTCCCATCAGAAACATTTAAGAAAGTCCTGTGCAGTATAACAACAGCAGTTTTTTGCTTGAGGGACAAAGAGAGAGTAGAAACTGGTGAAGCTGACATGGAGGAGCACAGGCAGAGAGCAGGGGTCCCTAAGAGAAAGGAAAGGGCCCCTTGCCCTGCCTTCCTCTCCTCCTCTTCTCCCTCTCACCATGTGGCCTCAGGAGATAGGGCAGTGTCACTGTCCCTGCTCCCTGGGTAGTCAGCTCTGACCCTCCCGATGTAGCAGATGAAGAGACTGCCTCGATGATGCAAGGAGGCGATGTGGACATCCACTCCCCAGTGTTTTGTCCATTGTGCAGCTTTATATATTGTCCAAAGCAAGGTTCGGAAGAGGCAGAATTTTGCAAAAATCTCAAGTCAAGTTCCATCTAGGACATGTGGACATCACAGAGATTGGGATGATGGGCTCCCCCTTGGTGGTTCTCAGCAATTTCTAGGGTGCTGCATTTGTGTATCCATGACATGACATCAGGGAGGGGAGCTGTGCTTATGCAGAAAGGGGTTCTTGCAGACTGGCCCATCGGCCTACCTGCTTGCACACCTGTGTACTGTATCTCTTTATTTAGGTGGAATTTTAAATTTACAGAGCAGTGGCAAAAATACTATGACCTATGTGTAGCCTCTACTCAGATGACCAATTGCTTACATCTTGCTCCATTTACTTTATTATTTTCTCTCTTTCTGTATTTACCAATAAAAGAGCATTTTCTTACAGAGGTACAGTACGGTGACCAGAGTTGGGGTATCTGCAGTTGGCACAGTGTCGGTGTCTAACCCCGCATGTTCATTCCAGCTTCACCTGCTCCCTGGGGCACTGTGGACCACTGCCACCCCGGTCCAGGAGCCACCCAGGCCCCTGGTGTGTGTACTGCTCTGTCTCTTTAATCTCCTTTCAACTGGAATATTTCCTCCCTCTTTCTTTGCCTTTTATGGCCTTTAAATTTTTCAGAACAGAACAGGTTTTCTATACAGTGCCCGGCACTATTATTTGTTTGATGTTCCTGATAATTAGAATTTTGGCCAGAATCCTAGAGAATTGATGATGTGTCCTTGCCATGCGCCTCAAGAGGTGCACAATATCCATGTGTCCTGCTGGAGTTGGGCATTTTGATCTCTTGTTTAAGGTGGTGTCTGTAGGTTTCCCACTGTGAGGTTGCTCTATTTCCTTCGAAATGAGCAAGTCATTTGTGTAGACATTCTTACAGCCTGTATTCATATCTTTTGATTCATCAAATTTTCACCTCCTAGTTTTGGCACAGGTTGATGATTCTCACCTGAGCCAAGTGTTATCACAGTATTGTCAAATGGCAATCTTCTAACTTCATTTCTCTGTCTACGCCCGTTAGTTGGCATTCTGAAAAAATATGGAGGCTTCGTGAGCTTGTGTCACCTTGTGTAAGAGCTATGGCTACACTGATCTTCTCTGTATATTTCCAACTTTAGCACATGGGCAGGTGAGGCAAGCACCACTCTTATCTTCAAACACCATGCACACACACACACACACACACACCACATACTACACGCCCCACATACCATACATACCACACATACCACATAACACACCACATGACTTGTATCCTATATACCACACACAGCACACGCCTCATAACACACTACCACATGCCACACAATGAACATACCACATCATATATACCATACACACAGCACACAGTATGTAACACAGCACATGCCACCCTTCCTACATACCACACACACACAGCACACACACCCATAACATACCACACCACATACCACACAAACCCCATATACCACATAGTATACACCACATACAAACTACACACACCACACACATACCACACACATCCATAGCCACGGACACTGTGCACCATACACCACACTGTACATACCGCATACACACATACCACACCACACCCATGCATACACCACACAAACTGCACCACTTACCACACACACACACCAAACCACACACACATTACACATCACATCACACACATACCACATAACACACCACATACTACACACCCTGTGTACCACATGCACAACATAACACATCCTACATACTATACACATCACACAGCACACACCACATGCCACATATCCTACATACCACATCATATACACCACACATACACACCACATACTACACACTGCATGTGCCCCACACACCACATAACATACTAGATACCACACATCCTACATTCCACATCATATACACCACACACATCACACACAGCCCACACCACATACCACACCACATGCCACTCATTCTATACCACACCATGTACCACACACATCATACACCACATAACACACTGCATACCACACCACGTGCCACACATCCTACATACCACATCATATCACAGACACTACACACATTATACCATCACATAACACATACCACATCATATACACACACACACAAATGCAAACATCACACATAACACACACACCTAAACACACAAACACTGTACACCATATACCACACTGTACACACAACACACACACATACACCATATCACACAGACAAACATATGACACCACACATGCATATCACATCAAACACACACACACACACACACACACACACACACACACACACACACACTTCTGTTGAGGCTGTGCCCCCCAACTTGGAATTACTACATCTCCCTATCCCAACTTCTTTCCGCCTGTGGTCCTGTCTTCTGAAGTTAGTAAATGCAGGCGTGAGACAGGGAGGCATTTGGCTCATCAGGGAACCCTGGAATGAGCCACGGCATGGCTGTGCAGCACCTGCAGTGTGGGTGCGGGTGGGGGGGATCGTGCTACGTGTCCTTCCCACCTGGGTCCTGTGTGTGCCCCTTACACTGTGCTTTCTATTAAAGTTCTTTTCATGTCTGGGCTAAGGATGTTTCCTTTAATCCCTGCTGGCATAAAAGAATGAGGTTTTCTGCAGCAATTTCAAAGTCTGAGAAGGGGGCCTCTGGGAAAAGAATGTTGAACAATTAAGATGATTAGGAATCATCTCTTTAAAATACATGTATACAAAATACGTATACTGAATCCCAGCTAGATATGCAGTATCCCCGGGAGAACTCCTCCCTGATGAATGGGCCCTTGGGTTCATAATAGATGCAAGATCATCCTCAGGCCAGTTAGTGTGCAGTTTCCCAGGATGCTTTGCAGTACAAATCCATAAACACTGATTTACAGGGCAGCGGGGAACCCATCCACACACGGCTCTGTCGGCTGTTCAAGGGAATGTTAGCACTGTTGCCATGAGGGCAGTTGAGTTGTTAGGGAAGAGCCCTGGTGGAGTTTTCCATGTCTGTGTGATTCGGTGTGGTGTGATGTCGTGACTGGGGCTCGGCTCAGCGCATAGAGAGCTGCGTGCTTCTGCTCATATTGTCTGGAATCCATGTCAAGGATTTGGGCTCTGTGTCCTGAACTGTTCTTGCAATGATCTCATGGTTGTGAAGAAGAGGCATGGCTGCAAGGCCTGGTCAGAGCTGGAGAGGGTGCAGGATTCTCATTTCTTACCTTCTCTGAGGCGAGGAGAGTGGAATGGCCGATTTCCAGCCTACGTACCACATCCCGCACACACACACACACCCGGCAGTCTGCGGTCTTGTATCAGTGTCGTCTTCTGGGGCCAGCTCTGTCCCTGTATGGCTCCCATGGGACACATAGTTGACCTTTGGCGTGCACAGCAGATGCGAGGCCAGGCAGGGTGTTGCTGTGTGAGCGTCAGTTGTGTGAGCCCGTGGCTCCTTGTTGGCAGGCCTCGCTGCTGAGAGTGAGTTGGTGAGGACTTGCCCATGTGTGGTTCCTACATGTGCCCAGAGGCCCCTTCCTGCCTCACTGGTGAGCAAGAACTCCTCACTCTTGCCCCGGCTTTCTACTTTCTGCATCTTCCTGGGACTTCCTGGCCATCGCCTTTCTGTAAGTATCCTGAGGGGATTTCCACTCCAGGGAGGAGCTCTCAGTATCTGCACAGCCCTGGTGCAGGATGTGTGTCACCCAGGCTGCATCACTGTCTATGGGTTCACCCCGGACAGTGAAGAGAATGGGGGGTTAATGTGTCAGGCGTGGCATGTGAGATTTAGAACCATTCATGCCTCCAAGTGTTTGAGGCAGCTCCCAGGATCGACATCTGTAAGCAACAAAACTGAGACCCGGTTTAAGTCACACATCAGAGACCAGAGTTAGGAACAGGGCACCTGTCTGGATCCAGGTTCACACCTGTCAGCTTGTTGTGGGTGTGGGATGTGCCTTAGATCTCTGAACATGTGGCAGGAATGATACAGTAGTATCATCCACTACTGTAACTTTTGACAATATCTCCACAGGAGGAATTGCAAAGTCTAAATTAAGAGAACATTTCCCAGAGGGGGCACTCATCAGCCTGTGGGATTTGGATCTCTCCACTTGGAAATATCTCTGCCTGTGTAGGATCAAAGCAAAGGGAACCTCTGTGTTTTCAAATAATATTTTTCCCCTAAATCAGCATCAGTCCTAATTGAGCAAAATGAATAGAAAGGGGATGCCCCAGCAGCTGGGCCTTCACCTGCTCTTCCAACAAGCCCCCAACTTGACAAGAGCCCAAGCAAGAGACAGCATTTGGAGGGGAAAATAAGAAGGCTTCTTGCATCTATTATAAACCAAACAGCCCATTCGTCAAGGAGGAGTTCTCCCGGGGATACCGCCGGGGAGGAGGCCTTGTTGTGTCCCTGAGACCCTCTGTGACGCTCATGGCTCTGGCACTGCCATTTTTCCCGGGCATCGTCTGGCGGTGTGTGCAGGGCCTGCTGCAGTGGCAGGGCTGCACAGAAGGGAGAGTGTCCTGGAGGGGAGCCTGTTGGAGCAGATTTACAAAGGAGGATGTGGGTGTCGCTCAGATTTCACACTAGAGGATAATCCCCTTCGCTCTGGGAGCCGAGTCCCAGCTGAGAGCTCTAGAAGCTGCAGGCTGAGAAGTGGAAGGAGCAGAGCTGATGCGTGATGTTTCTCCTGGTTTCTGCTGTTACCCAGGTTATAACTTGGGTTGTGCTGACTTCAGAGGCGACATTAGAACTTTTAAAAGACCCTTAACGACTTATGTGACTTAGAATGAGAAGGCAGCTCAGTGTCGTGGAAAGTGAGTTCGATCTGGGTGGTGGCCTCACTGTGTCTTTTTATGCACACAAAGATTCATCTACCGTGCTGTCAACTCAGTGGTGTGTATTATAGTGAAATGCAGTCAATAATTCCATATCCCTTTTCTACAGATAACAAACATTTTTCAGGGACATTGAGATAACTTGATAAAGTTCTCCAGTTATCAGCCTGGCAGTTCCAGTTCTGGAAAATGGTAAGAGGTAAATGGCAACAGTGGGTATTTATGTAAGAACAATTAAGGATCAGTTAAGCAAGTCAGCAAAAGGAAATCATGACTGTATATAAGGTGCTATTGAGGCGATTCCTTTATGCTTTTGGATTATAAAGTAAAACATTTTAAATCTTGGTATTTGTGCTATGTATGCAAAATAAAATATGTCATAATTAAAGACATACTTTGGAAGAATTTTTTTATTTAAGAAAATCTCTGTATTACAACATTAAGTGAAAACCAATGGGGGAATAAAATCTAAAACTACATATAGAGACCAAATCTTACAAATAATAGATTTTAAATACTAGTAAAAAGTAATATACTGACTATACTAGATTGGCTATCTGTGTGTGTGAAATTGGGATTAAGTAATAATTTCTAGTTTATCCTTTCTATATCATTCCAGATGTTTCACAATTAGCATCAATTATATTTATCACAACGACAAAGATCAATGTGATTTATGTTTTTACAAAACCAGGTTTAGTTTTCTACCTGCATAACCAGGAAGTTATGGTTATGCAGAAAGGCCGGCTTGAGAAATAGATGAGCTTCTGAGAGGAGAGACCCACAGTTTTGCTGGGGCTTCACCATGCGCTCCCCTTGCAGGTGGAGGGGATGGAACAGGCCCCGCATTCACTGCGGCTGCCTGTCCCCAGGTGGCACAGCCTGCTGTGGAGAATGCCCAGCCTCCCCTTCCTGGCTCCTGGCAGTCTCGTCAGCTTTTCCTGCCATGTGGGTCACTCACTTTGCTGTAGCCTGGGTGCACCTGGAACCAGCCGATTGCACATCCACAGTCAGCCACTCTGTCTCCCACCAGCGTTTACAAAGCCAGTGTGCTACAAACAGTCTCATAAGTGGGCTTATGTTGGCCCATCACATGAGAAAAGAGGCTGAGTCTGACAAAAGCAGAAGCAGCAGCAATGATTACTTATTCCGAGGCCTCTAGGTGCAGGACATGGCTCCGCTCTCCTACTGTGCTGCAGGTCCTTTGAGGGCAGGACCTGTCTGATTCAACGCCCTAGCTCCAGCATGCCTGGACAGTGCTTCACACACTGAGCATGCTCAGTAAACTTGGGAACATAAAACATGATCGAATCTCTCTGTGCTCCAGATGATTTTGCTAAACAGAATGATTATGTATTTAAAATACAGCATTATCACTATTCAATACGATACTTATTGTTACCAATACTTAGTGGCTTAAAACTGCAGACATTTGTTACCCACAGGGTCTAGGTAGCAGAGATTTGGGAGCAGACTGGCAGGGGCACGGGCTCTGACCTTCCAGGAGCATGCAGGCAGCGCTGGCTGAGGCAACCATCACCTGAAGGCTTGTGGAGTAGGCTCTCCCATGTGGACACGGGCAGGAGGCCTCGGGTACTGTCACATGGGCCCTTCCTCATCTTGGGTCATCTGGAATCTCCCAGAACAAGTGACTGAGGAAGTGGTGGGAGGGAGACTGATGAGGACAGAGCGCAGCCCCTTCCTGTGATCTAGTTTTCCGGGTTATGTCCGCTCACTTCTGCCATAGTCATTAGGAGCAATTCATGAAGTCGTGCCCAGACACAAGGCTCTACCTCTTGAAGGGGAAGATAATGATATGGTTTGGCTGTGTCCCCACCCAAATCTCATCTTGAATTATAGCTCCCATAATCCCCACGTGTTGTGGGAGGGACGTGGTGGGAGGTAATTTAATCATGGGGACGCTTACCCTCATGCTGTTCTCGTGATGGTGAGTCTCACGAGATCTGATGGTTTTATAAGGGGCTTTTCCCCTTTTGCTCAGCACTTCTCCTTCCTGCTACCATGTGAAGAAGGACATGTGTGCTTCCCCTTCCACCATGATTGTAAGTTTCCTGAGGCCTCCCCAGCTATGGTGAACGGCAAGCCAGTTAAACCTCTTTCCTTTATAAATTACCTAGTCTTGGGTATGTCTTTATTAGCTGTGTGAGAATGGACTCATACATGAATCAAAGAATTTGTGGTCATATTTTTAAAACCACCTCAAATTTTCGGAAGAGTCCATTAATAAAGTGAGACTCAGGTGTAGGCAGGTAATTAGAGGGGCCTCCAAGAAGGAAACATTGACAAAGACTTTGTTGAACACACTGTGGTCTGGAGACAGATCTCCTAGAGACTTGCCCTGCTTCTTGCTTAGAATATTAAGCTCTAGGTGTTGGCTCATCTTGCCACAGGGTGACGTGCCCCCTCCCTTTATGTTACTGAGGGCAGAAGGACCGTGGATGTCTATAGCTCACCTGCATTTCAGGATCCAACTCAAGGAGAAAAGAAAGAGAGGAATTCCCATTGTGGGAGCCTCTGTGATTGCTGCTGCATTTGGCAGTGATATATACGCCCTTAACCTTTCCTTGCAGGAAATGGATCATGATACTTGCACCAGTAAATGTCCACTTCTAAATGTCTATATAAATAAAACAAATATCTAAACTCATTCTTGCCCCATAAAATGTCTACACTCTAAAAGTAAATCATGCCCATCTGGTCATACAGGCAGAAACTAAACAGCCTTTAAATTTGTTTTGCAAACAATCACATCAGGATTTGTCCTAATATACTGATGCACTGGAAAGATTTATGATTTTTAGCAAGATAGGCATATATTTTGCAGAGAGGAAAAATGTAAATTCAGTGAGAGAAAATGGAGGTTTGCTCCATTGAAGGCTAGGGGCTCATTTGACTCAGTAGAGAACACAGGATAACTGACTCGATTATCCTGCCTATACATGAAATTGCAATCATGCCAATTTATATTAAAAATAAAACGGAAGACTTACCTCATAAGGCACTCATTCACAAATAAATATTGATTGAATGCCAAATATATTGCAGGTACTGGAGACTATCTTGAGCACTTTGGATACAGCAGCGAGTAACAAAAATCCTTGTCTTCCTCGGCTTCATATTCCAATGCACAGGGACCAAAAGCAAATGAATCAGTAAAAATTATTGCATGTGATAAATTATAAAAGGAAAAAAATCAGACGATGAATATAGAGCGTTAAGGAAATGGCTTAAATTGATTAAAAGTGTGGCCAGGAAGTCACATTGGAAAGTTCACATTTGCTCAAGTAAGGAAATGAAGCAAGGGAGTGAACCACCATGGGCCAGCTGGGGGAAAATTGTTTTCAGAATAGAAAATAAGTGCAAAGGCCCTGGGGCAGGTGGGGCCGGTCTGTACAAGCGCATGAGGAAGGCCATCGTGGCTGAGGAGTGGTCACAAGAGCCTGACCGTGTGTGCCTGTTGGCTGTTATTTAAGGATTTTGTTTTTAACCAAAGTGAGCTGGGCAGCTGCTGGCTGGTGTAAAGAAAGAGGCTTCTCATCTGAGATGGATCTCTGGGATGGGTGGTTGTTCATATTTGAGAAGCTATGTAGTAACCAGGTCAAGAAATGGTGCTGGCGTGGCCCCGGTGGCAGCGGTGGGTGAAAGCATCTTGCGGGGAGACTCGCCAAGATTCACCAATGGACCAGATGTGGGATATTAGGGAGCATGAGCCAGGTTTCCGGCCGAGTCGCTGGACGTATGGAGAGTGCCATTGATTTTTAGGCTGGGAATGCTGAGAAAGGAACAGGTTTAGGGTTACGTTTGGTCTGTAAAGTTTGAGTTGCCATTGGGTACTGAGCGAATGCATGAATCTGGAGTTCACGGAAAAGGTTTTAACTAGATTATAATAGAGGCAAATAAACTTCCAGAGTACAAGTGGGATTTTTATTTCTTATTTTTATTTTTATTTATTTATTTATTTATTTACCAGAACTGCTACTTTTACAAACTGAGAGGAAATTCCCTTAGAAAACGTACTGAAAAAAATCCCACAGTTATTCTCTAAGTCCTGGTATAGACTTGAAGATCACCTGCCTGTCTTTGCCTATTTCCTTTTCTTCTGTTCTCATCTCCTCCCTAGCTCCTGAAGAGCAATTTTACTTTTCTCTCTGCCTCATGCAACAGACTTTTCTGGATGATTCTCCCCATCCCCCGTCATACCAAGCCTCTGCTCCACTCCAGTTCTCGCTTTGGTGAGTGGGGTCTCTGCCGTCTCCCAGGCCTATTGTTACCCAGACCCTCTCAAACCTGCCCCTTCCTCTCCTCCCTTCCTGCCTTTCCTCCGGACCTGTCTGTGGAGCCACACTCGGGCCAGACCATCTGCTCTGGCCTTCCTAGGGGTTCCCTGCTGCTGGCAGACGC
Source organism: Saguinus oedipus (assembly GCA_031835075.1). Classification (NCBI taxonomy): domain Eukaryota; kingdom Metazoa; phylum Chordata; class Mammalia; order Primates; family Cebidae; genus Saguinus; species Saguinus oedipus. Next base: position 131,218,916 of record CM063180.1, read on the forward strand.
ACCCCACATTTCCTAGAATGATTTGTGATCTTTCTCTTTCTGATCCCAACATGCCTTTCCAGACACCTCCCTCCCTACAGCCAGCAGTTAACCCACGAATCCACCCAGGAGATTTCCTACACACGCCGCACACGCCACACAGGTGTGGCCTGCTGGTGATGATCCGCTTTCTCTAAAATGGACTTTCCCTTCTGTCTGCACTCACTGATCCACAAAAAGTCTGCTGGGCCTTCAAGATATGCATCAAACCACCTCTGCTATGAAGACTGCCCCAGCCCTTCCCCACCAAGACCCCAAATGAGGCTCCCCTCCCTGTGACCATGAAGCCTGCTGCTGGTCCTGCAGACGGTGCCCCTCACAGAGCTGTGACTGGTCCTGTGTTTACCTCTTTGGCCTCTCCACCCCTCCAGAGGTCCACCTCTTGCCTCCAGGTCTTTGTATCTAACTGCCCAGCTGGACGCTCACTGTCCCACGTGCCACTGGTGTTCTGGAAAGCTTCCTCTGTAATTTCCAATTCAGATCAATTGTTCATCGTGTGCACTCCAGCCTCACCCTGTGCTTAATTCTACCACAGCAGACAACATGGTGTTGGAATTGTGCAGCTTTCTCTGCAGCTGGAAAGACCCCAGAGAGAACAGAACTGCTTATTTACTGTGCAAGTACCAGGCTAGAGCCTAGAGCTCAGTAAATATTTGTGATTTCACTCTTTCTCTTCCCCCTCCCCCCATTTCCCTCTCCTTCTCTCCTTTTCTTCTTTCTTTCCTTCCCTCTTTCTTTCAGCACTCATAATTCCAAAAGATGGAAAGAGAAGGGTAAACAAAGCAGGACATTTAGAAGGGAAAGCAGAGGAGCAAAGTGAAGAAATCTTACTGGAGAAGGGAAGATCAACCATGTTTTCAATGTTGTCATAGGCAAGAAATATGCAGACAAAATTTCCTTTACATTCCGTAACTAGGGTGTTGCATGGACTTTATATAAAGAATGTTAACACTTCTTGCTCCCTCCGTCTTACTCCTTCCTCTCTTCGTCACTCATTCATTCAGTAAATATTGGATTCCTAGTTCCTGTCTCCTCCATGATTTTCTAGGCCTGTGGACCTCAAAGATGAAGCTATTCTCACACTGTGGACTGTCAGGACATTGAGGCTACCTGGGTGATGGGGCCCCCACACACTGTACTGTCCCCGTAAAGCCCCTCTCTGGTTTCTGGGGTACCCCGCATTCAGCCACAGGCTTGCCTCTTGACGGCTGCTTCTTTCTTCCATGTGCATGTTTCTTTGTTCTCCTCAGCTTGAGTGCGAAAATATTTCATACTTCTTGGTATCTTCCTTAGGAAAAACTTGTATCTGTGTGCATTCATATGTATCAAAACAATCACAAGAGGAGAACTGAATGGATGACTGTAAACCTCCTCTTTCTGTTTCTTGCCGGACAGCCCTAGCTTCCTAGCTTCACTTCCCGCTCCTTTCTCCTGATGTTCTAGTCATTGCTGTCCCTCTCTTAATGTTCATCATGCACACTGTAGTTCTCTACAATCCTGCCACTTCTAGCCATCCACAGGATTGTATGAAATGCTAATCAGTGTCTTGATCTAGTCAACATGCGGTCAGGTTCTGAGACCAGTGAACAGGGTGTCCTCTGAGGGCCTGGGGTGACACTCCCATTCAGAATCACAGAGGCCAGCCCCGTGGGGTCACTGGGTTGGCCTGGTTAGCCTTGTGGAGCCTGCATCCTCTGAGCAGACACGGAATTACTGTCCCCAAGAGGTACCCTGGTCAGTACCCTGGTCACAGTACTTACTGCTCCAGTGGGGTCTGTGGTCTGTGAGTGGGGATTGCGGAGGGGCAGGTCGCACTGCTCAGCTCCAGGGGAGCATCTCCCGAGAAAGCTGATTCTGACAGAAGCACAGGCCACACAGCAAGCCTCTCCCTTGCATCCTGTTCCCAAAACCACCTGCTCGTTGTGGAAAGCAACTCCATTCCATCAGCCATACTGATGGCACTAGGTTCACCTAAAACATCTGTGTTTTCCTTGGGGGAGAAAACCCTGCAGTGAATTAAATGTTGGTGGTCCTCTAAGCAAAGACCTCATTGAGTATAGGAGGGGAAATTATAAATGTCAGGAACTCGCACATTTGCACCCCTGCTTGGCCTTGGAGGACACCACTGGCCAGCTTTTCCCTCTCCAGTTTTCCCTCTGTTGCTGTGATGGTGAATATTAGGTGTCACCATTGGATGGAAAGAGGCCTAGATAGCTGGTAAAGTACTGTTTCTGGGTGTGTCTGTGAGCGTGCTGCCAGAGGAGACTGACATTTGAGTCAGTGGACTGGGAGAGGAAGACCCACCCTCAGTGTGGGTGGGCACCATCCCATTGGCTGCCAGCGCAGCCAGAACGAAGGAGGCAGAAGATAGGATAAGCTTACTTGTTGGCTCCTCTGGTTTCCTTTTTGTTCCTGTGCTGGATGCTTCCTTCAGCTTCTCCTGCCCTTGGACATCAGACTCCTGGTTCCTCTGCCTTTGGACTGTGGGACTTATACCAGTGATTTGCTGGGGGCTCTCCAGCCTTTGGCCACAGTCTGAAGGCTGCACTGTCGGCTTTCCTGGTTTTGAGGCTTTTGGACTTGGACTGAGCCACTACCAGCTTCTCTTCCCCAGCTTGAAGATGGTCTATAGTGGGACTTCACCTTGTGACTGTGTGAGACAATTCTCCCTAATATGCTCCCTTTTGTATACACATACATCCTGTAGATGTGTGGAGATTCCTGACCAACACGGTTGCCCACCCATGGAGGCTCACTCCTCTTTGTCCCTCCTTTGCCACGTTCACATCCACGTGGCCCCACAGAACCCACGTGGCCTTGCCTTTCTGGAGTCACAGTCTCCTCCACATGGATATGCGTCACCTGTAGCTGATGGATAATCACTCGGAAATGCAGCTGACCCGGACAGGAAGGGGTTGTGCTTTTCTCATATTGTTTTTGGCTAGACCTTGAGAAATTTTGCTTCCTGGACAACTTAGTCATATTTTATGAAGATCATTTGTCAGTGGCTAGAAAATTGGACATGTATGATATATGGCTGGGGAGGACTAATGGGCTCTTCCTTCTACACTTGGTCAAAGTCAGGCGCAGTGCCCGTGGTAGGACGTGCTTCAGTAAGATCAGAGAAGGTGTTCTGATGACTGACAAGGCACAGCATTCGTATTTCAAAGATCCTGTGGCATCTCAAAACAGTCTGCTACTATGTATTTATTTGGTGGTCTGGACATGGGACACATGGTATTTTCTCAGGGACCCTTTGGCTGTCAGGGACACCTCTGGGCCTGTCCTGTGTAGGCATCTGCCTGTACACATTGTAGCTCTTACCCTGTGCATAACAAACACTCAGTGTGAGATCAGATTTGAGGCTGGGAGTGGGGGTACATGCCTGTGGTCCCAGCTAGGGTGGGAGGATGAGGCTGAGGTGGGAGGATGCTTAAGCTCAGAGGGTCGAGGCTGCATGGAGCCAGGATTACACCACTGCCCTCCAGCCTGGGTGACAGAGTGAGACCCTGTCTAAAAAAAGACCCCAAAAAACATAAGACCGAATTTGACTGCACCTTTTGCCCTTCTGACAGGTAATCTAAGATGTCAGGAGTATTTGTGTCAAAGGAGGCAAGTGGGAGGGACCAGGAGTGATGCTGTGTTTCTTCTTTGATGACATCATTAACAAGGAGAGGGATGGCCAAAAAAAAAAAAAAAAAAAAATCCAAATGAAAAGTGTGCTGATAACAGAACCAATGACAGGCATAACTTGCCTGTGTTTCCAGGACTGCCCAAGCTGCTCACTGCTGAGCCTGCTTCTGATTCTGTGTGACCAGAGTCTTAGCTGCAAATAACCCTGTGCCTTCACCAGCGGGCACCCACCACAGCCCAGTTTGAGGTCCTTGGAACGCACAGTTTAAAAAAGTTCAGTCGTCAGGTGCTACGGTTTGGCTGTGTCCCCACCCAAAGTCTCATCTTGAATTGTAGCTCCCATAATTCCCATGAGTCCTGGGAGCAACACAGTAGGGGGTAATTGATTCATGGGGGTGGCCTTTCCTGTGCTGTTCTCATGAGAATGAATAAGCCTCACAAGAGCTGATGGTTTATAAAGCACAGCTCCCCTGCACATGCTCTCTTGCCTGCTGCCGTGTAAGATGTGCCTTTACTTCTCCTTTGTGTTCCGCCATGATTGTGAGGCCTCCCAGCCATATGGGACCGTGAGTCCATTAAACTTCTTTCCTTTATAAATTACCCAGTCTTAGGTATGTCTTTATTAGCAATATGAGAACAGACTAACAGAGCAGGATAAGTCTGCACTGTATGCTCTTCGGGGCATAGCCCCAACTGGTTTTCCAGTCTTACCTTTGTTCTCTCCCTCATGTGCACCCTGGGCCCAGCTGTGACCTATGGAACTATGTGACTCCCCTGCATACATTGTGCTCCCACAGACTCTGTGCCTGCCCACTCCATCTCTACAGCCTCCATGGAGAGGAGAGAAAGCGATAGAGACTCTGTGCCTATGAGCCCTTGATAAAACTTAATTCAGAAAACATCTTGAGTTCCCCCAGGCTCCATTACTTCCTTCTTTGCTCCCATAGCATTACCTGGTGAAAAGTGTTTCTATTGCGAAAATTACATTCATGTGTCTGTCTCACTTCTCCATGAGGGGCTCAGTTCCTTACGAGGAGGAGCAGAAAGGCTAGCTCTAGTCTCTGCATCTCCAACCGCTGGGTGAGGTGTTATATCATTGGTGTGTGTTTACAGAATGTGACGGTTGACATGGCATGTGCTGGGTTGAGCAAGGCAGGCGTGACTGACATTCTGGTGAAATGGCTGAACAAACACAGGACCGTTGCTCTGTCCCTGCACTGGGCTGTGTGCTGGAGACTCAGTGGCCACTCATGCTGATACTGTGTTCTTGTGGAGGTAGAGGAGGAACAGGTGATACGTGAATGCTCCTGACATTTGTAGGAAATGGGAGAGGGGCTGATGGGTCGGAGCACATGTGAGTGAAGGAGCTCTGGGAAGGTATGTCCTCTGAGAAAGCAGCAGCTGGTCTGGAAATGAAGGGTGCAATGGAACTCACTCACAACCCAGGCACAGATGAGAGCAGGTGCAAAGTGCCTGGAGAGAAAGGAGGCTGAAAGGCTGGAGGAAAGGATTGAGACCCCTTCAGATCAGGGGCCTCCAGAAGTGAGGGATGGAGCAACACACAGACACCAAGCACTTTGAAGCAGGGCAGTGCTGAGAATGGATTTCACCTTGAAAAGTGAATGTGGAACCATAACAAGTGTTGGTGAGGATGTGGAGAGAAAGGAAATCTCACACAGTGTTAGTGGGAATGTGAGTTTTACAGCCATGTGGAAAACTGGAGATTCCTTAAAAAAATCCAAAATAGGGCCAGGCGTGGTAGCTCATGCCTGTAATCCCAGCACTTTGGGAGGCCAAGGCAGGCAGATCACAAGGTCAGGAGTTTGAAACCAGTGTGACCAGCATGGCGAAACCCCATCTCTACTAAAAATATAAAACTTAGCCTGATGTGGTGGCACATGCGTGTAATCCCAGCTACTCAGGAGGCTGAGGCAGGAAAATTGCTTGAACCTAGGAGGCAGAGGTTGCAGTGAGCCAAGATCACACCACTGTGTTACAGCCTGGGTGACAGATCAAGACTCCTTCTCAAAAAAAAAAAAGAAAAAAAAATCCAAAATAGAATTACTGTAGCATCCAGCAATCCCACTTCTGGGTTTAGAATCAAAGGAACTGAAATCAGCTTGTTGCAGAGATGTCTGCACTCCCATGCTCACTGCAGCATGTTCAGGAAGGCCAGGATCTGGAAACAGCCCCAGTGCTCATCCACAGTTGAATGGATAAGAAACATGTGGTGTATGACACAATGGAATACTATGCAGCCTTAAAAAAGCAGGAGACAACATGGGTGAACCTGGAGGACGTTGTGTTACATGAAATAAGCGAGGCACAGACAGACAAATACCACGTGATGTCACTTGTGTAGAATCTTACAAGTCAAACTTATGGAGGCAGCAGGTAGCTCAGGGATGGTTGGGGGTAGCATGTTGGGGACGTGTTGGTACAAGGACATAAAACTTCAGTAGCACCAGCAGGGTTGGGTTGTGCTGATGAAATGACTCACGGCTAGACCACTTAGCTCTGTGGCGCCTTGGTGTCTTTTTTTTTTTTTTTTTTTTTTTTTTTTTGAGATGGAGTTTCGCTCTCGTTACCCAGGCTGGAGTGCAATGGCGCGATCTCGGCTCACCGCAACCTCCACCTCCTGGGTTCAGGCAATTCTCCTGCCTCAGCCTCCTGAGTAGCTGGGATTACAGGCACGCGCCACCATGCCCAGCTAATTTTTTGTATCTTTAGTAGAGACGGGGTTTCACCATGTTGACCAGGATGGTCTCGACATCTTGACCTCGTGATCTATCCGCCTCGGCCTCCCAAAGTGCTGGGATTACAGGCTTGAGCCACCGCGCCTGGCCCGCCTTGGTGTCTTTACCTGTAACGTGGGGATAATAATGGTGTCTGTCTCATAAGAATGTTTTGAGAAACAAGTGAGAAAACCCAAGTCAAGCTCTTCTAGAAGTGTCTGGCATATAGTAAACACTCAATAAACATTACAATTCTTAGTATCACAAGTGTGGGTACTGTTGAGATACCTGTCAGAATAATCATGATTTATGCCAGTGGCTAATGGAAAATATTTCTTTTACTTATTTTCTTATCTGGGTAGTGCCAGATGGGATAATGAAAATGAAAACAGGCAGGTGTGTGTGTGTTTGCTTTGTTTACAAGCATGATTTAGTTGATGAAATTAGATGTCTCTTCTGATTTGTAATCTCTTTGTCTTCAGACTGGAACCTAAAATCCCATCTGAATATGACTGGAGAAAATCTACACACAGTGTCTAGATAGCAGCATATGACTAACTCCTAGCTTGAGATTATGTTGGTGCATAGGCAGGTTCTATTATTAGGGCCAACTTTTCCACATTATTAAAATATTATTAGGCATAAGGCAGGATTCTTTCCTTCACATATAAATAGTGAAACACACATATTCCTAATTTTTAAAATTTTGATCCAAATTTTATTAAGGCCAAAATGGGTAGAGACTGGGTAACAGGAGCCACATTTTTCAGTCTGACCTCCTTTACTCCCCCAGATTCTCCTTGCATGTGGGCAGTAGTGGGTCATGAAGGGCAGGAAGCTGAGAAAGGTGGATAATTGGAACGTCCTGCAACTCTGAAGCCAAACGAACTTAGGTTCTGGATGATGTGGACAGTAGATGTCATATCATGGGTTATGGAGAAGCCAATCACCAACATCCAACTTTACAATTCCCGTCACACACCCCAGTGACTTTCTGCTAAAGACAGATCGGATACCTGCTGCATTTAGATCAACTATTACATTATCAACAGTAGAGGAATAAGGAAATCTATGATCCTTTTTAGCAGCAAGGAATGCATCAATGACAGATAAAAGGTGATCGGGCGTGGTGACTCACGCCTGTAATCCCAGCGCTTTGGGAGGCTGCGGTGGGTGGATCATTTGAGGTCAGAAGTTTAAGACCAGCCTGGCCAACATGGTGAAACTCTGTCTCTACTAAAAACACAAAAATTAGCTGGGCATGGTGGCACATGACAGTAATCCCAGCTCCTCAGGAGGCTGAGGCAGGAGACTCGCTTGAATCTGGGAGGTGGAGGTGGCAGTGAGCTGAGATCATGCCACTGCACTCCAGCCTGGGTGACAGAGTGAGACCCCATCTCAAAAAGAAAAAAAAAAATAGAAATTCCTCAGTAGGTACTGAATAAAACAGAGAAAGAAACAACAAACCTTCTTTTCTTTCTTTTTTTGTGTGATAAGAACACTTAACATGAAATCTACCCTCTTAACAAATGTTTAGGTTTTGTTAACTGTAAGCAGAGTAGGATACAGCAATCTCTAGAACATACTCATTTTGCACAACTGAAACTTGATACCCATGGAACACCTTCCATTTTGCCTTTTCCCAAGCCCCTGGCAAGCACCTCTCTGCTCTCTGTACAAGTCTGCTACTTTGGGATGTGGAACCAGGCAGGGTTTGTCCTTCTGTGATTGGTTCATTTCACTTAAACCATCACATCCTGTAGGTTTAGTCATGTTGTCGCTTATGGCAGGATGTCCTGCTTTTTCAAGGCTCAATAATATTTGATGGTATATGTGCCACATTTTCTTTATCCATTCATCTGCCAGTGAGCATTTAGGTTGTTTTCACATTTTGGCTATTATCAATAATGCTGCAGTGAACATGGGAGTGCAGATATTTCTTTGCTGTCCTGATTTTAATTATTTTGGATAAATACCTAGCAATGAGATTGTTGGAATATATGGTAGTTCTATTTGTAGCATTTTTGAGAAGCTTCATACTCTTTTCCAAAGTGGCTACACCGTTTTACAGTCTCCCAACAGTGTACAAGGATTCCAGTTTCTCCACATCCTTGTCAACATTTGTTTTCATACATATATATGTACATATACATACATACATATAGATATATAATAGCAACCCTAATAGGTGTGAGATGATACCTCATTGTGGTGTTGATTTCATTTCCCGATGGTTAATGATGTTACACATTTTTTTATATACCTGTTGGCCATTTGCATGCTTTCTTTGAAGAATGCCTTTTCAGGTTTTTTGCCTTTGTTTCTTGTGCTTTTGGTGTCATATCCCAAAAAATCATTGCCTGAACCAGTGTCATGAAGCATTTCCTCCGTGCTTTCTTTTGGGAGTTTCAGTTTCAGTGTATGTTTAAGTCTTTAATACATTTTGAGTTGTGTTTTATGTACAGCCTAAGATAAGAGTTCAGTTCTCCTGTATGGATATCCAGTTTTACCAACATCATTGTTGGAAGAGATTGTTATTTCCCCATCGTGCATTCTTGGCACTAACTATAATGGTGAAAAGTTGAAAGCTTTTCCTTTAAGATCAGGAATAAGATAAGGACACCTACTCTCACTGCTTCTATTCAGCATAGGAGTGGAAGTCCTTGCCAGGGTAATTAGGCAAGAGAAAGAAATTAAAGACATCTACATGAGTCAAAGACAAAATTATCTCTGTTTGCAGGTGACATGATCTTATGTGTAGACAATCCAGACTGTCTTATCTTCACCGAATATTTTGCAAGAGTTGAGCTCCTAGAAAATGAGCTGAGTCATTTCTTCCCTCTGGCCAGTAACAAGATGCTCCTACATTTAGCTTCATTTAGCACAGCCCTGGACATACCACCAGATGCTCAGCAAACATCAGTTTCCAGTTCAATGGAATATTCTTAGTTATCCATGGCAGAATCATGGCCCTATCATGCACTGGCTGAGTTGCCTTGAGCAAGCTGCTTAAACTTTCTGATGCTTGGTTTTGTTATCTTTAGAAGGGGAATAGCAGTACCTAGACCGCTAGGATATTATGAAGGCTAAGTAGGATCCTGTAAAGCAATCTCTCCAAGTCCTGAGCTTGACACAATAATAAAAACTAACCTTTATTCAATTATTGAGGTGGAGGGAGGAGGAGAAAGAGCAAGACCAAAGCAGAGAAGTTATTTCCCAGTGAACTTTAAAAATTCATGAGTTTTCTCATCTTAAGTAGGAGGGCCTTAACCACATTGTCTCATGCCTTCAGCCAGTGAGAGTCAGAGAGAGCTAAGGTGCATCCAACTCCATTGCTCAACTCCCAGGTGCCCAGCAGCAGGTATAGAGTGTCAGGAGCTGCACTCTCCATATTGATGTTATAATTAATCTTCCATCTCAGTCAACCCATCATAGAGTTCCACTTTTGGAAGTGTTCCAGCCTGTACCCAGGAGGCTTCCACAATCCTTTTCACTTCCAGAATGTCCACCCTGATTTACACCTAACTTGTGCAACATCTGAGCATTCAAATCTGTGCTACATGCTAGCTGTAGCCATGGATCTCATTCTAAAACATTCTTGCCTTCAAATATGGGTATGAGGCAGGAATGGTGGAAGGAGAGGTAAGAAACTATTCATTGGCTGTGGGTCTGTGCTGCTGCCTCACGGGCATGCTCACAGGAAGAGGTATGAGGTGGAAACCTGGGTTCAGATCTTGTTTTTTTCCCCAGGGGATGGTACTTCATAGAGTGCAGAGGAAACTCAAGGACCAGCTCTCTCCAGCTGCCCGTGTAATGTGGCCTACTGAGGGCAGATTCCTGGCTGTCCTTGAAACAGTGCTGCAGTCATCTGATGGTGTGAAAGACAAATGCCTTTGTGCCCTCAAAGGCAACTGGTATATATGGGAGGAGCTGTCCCTGCTTCAGCTACTCATCAGCCCGAGGTAAATGGAGGCCACTTAGGCGCCACTCAAGGCATTTACCAGTCTGAGTCCTAATTATAGGGTCCTACTTATAGCCATTATAAACCTCAAAGCCAGCAAACAATGAATTTTGTCAAAGGACTCCTCCTGCTTCAGTTGAACAGATTTATCAGACTCAGAAGCCATTAGTGACCTTTGTGAGTTTCCAGATCTTCATTCTCATGGCTCTTATCAGAGATTTGGTCTGAGGTGAGAGTGTTATAGGGCCATAATGTTCAGATCGGCTCACCTGCTGCTTCATCCTGACTGTCCATGGGTGGGGTCTACTCTCGAGGAGTTGGGATTGAAAGAGTTCACGTGGACTGTAGATCCTGCCATTGCTCCCAATGACACCTGTTGAGGTGTGTCCATTGTAGTAGGAAGAGCTCTGCTCTTAGAGTGGAACACAACCTGCAGCGTTTGGATTCTTCACATTTGCTTTGTTGACTTTGAGTCCCAGCACTTTCATTTGTAAGGTGGAGAACAATACAAACAATACAAACCTACAGAAGTGATTGTGAATACACAACCATCCAAGTAATTCCACCTGCAGAGCTGACCAGCTTGCTTTCTTGCTTGCTGTCTAGTGAAACTCTTGCCAATCATAGACAAATGATCAATGCATAAAGCAACCTCATTTGAGAGTTCAAATTCTGAACAGAAGAAAAGGATCTCATTCCAGTTATGAACAGCTTAAAGTCAAATGTAAAATCAACTATGTGTTTCTGTGGCAAATGGTTAAATTCTTACCTATTATAAGACATTCAGTAGTCACAGGGTCTTCACACACCCACTTATCCATCATATTTATATATGGTATGCCTGTTAGGTGAGACATACACATTTTAGTTAGTTACTTGAATAGATCATAGAATTAAGTCTATGACTACGTTTTCTGCTTTATTTAAATTTTCTTATCCAAGGAAAAATTTAATAAAGTGTGGTCGAATGAATGAAGGGACATTCACTGTCTTGAATAAAAACTTTTTATATGACTTAGCTTGTTTTGCAAAAGAATAAGACACTAGCTTCAAACTATTTTTAATTGGTCTTCGGAAAACAGGGTTCCTCTTTGGAATACACCCCTTGCCGGAGGAACAGGAGCCATTTATGTTCCGGCCTTGATTACTCCAGAATGGCTTTTACTCCATTTGATACATTCGATTTGCAGCAGTTCATTTGTGACTGCATTTTCTAATATTCCCATAATGTCACTGAACAAGCAAACAGTTTACTTTCCCCAATAAAACAAAACCTGAAGTATTTGGTCTTTAATAAATGTTCAAAATTTATTTTCTCAGTGTCTGTTCAAGATACAAATACTCCTTCATCTCAACCCCCTTTAAATATTTGAGCAATCTACCTTTATAGAGTGGTTCTTTCTCTGTATGTCATTTCTGATCCATCTCTCTTGATTTCTTCCTTGCTTTGTTTTTTAATCAAGCCAAATGTTTGTTTAATCAGATACCTCAATTATTCAAGACCTGTCTCTTTTATCAGAAGGTGAATTTAAGAACAATTTTAAAACATAGGGTAATACAATTTAAAAAAAAGAAAAATAACCAAATTCTAAGCTCAAATTGGTCCCTGGGCAAACTCGCTCCTCCTGCTTAATTCTTCTTCTCCATTTCTGGTCATGGGAGGGGCACCCCCAGAATACTCTAGGACTCCCCAAGATCCTCCAGCATCCAAAAGGCCTCTTTTCGCCAGTCTTTACTTCCTATGGCAGCAAGTTGAACCCCTGGGAATGAATACATTCTCAACCAAAAATAAATTGAAAGGATTTCTTGCTTAGACGATCAGTAACTGATCTAGTGCACACATTTACCAAGCATTTCATTTACTAGATCTATTAAGACGTGCTCTTAGCATTAAAAAAATCAAATTTGTGAAACTTATTTTAAATACAAGTTTTAAAGGATGGTTACAAATTAGTAACTCAAAAGAATTCATTGGAGAGATCAAGGTACACGACACTCTGCCTTTACCTTCAGAGTCTGTTCAAATAGGGTTTTATATCTTTTTAATCAGAGATTCTTTTAAAGACCAAGTACTGCAGGCCTGTCTTGTTCTTCTCCTATTTTATATTGATGTGCTCAGTTCCTTGATGTCTTTGTCTGTCTTTTAAGGAGAAGGGAATCCACGTTTTGGACTAGATTTGCACAGATGCCATTCTTACCTCATTGTAGGTTTCTTTAAAGAATGTTTAGTCTTGACAACGAGATGCAGATTTCTTTCTCTCCCTCTCTATCTTCTCTCGCTGAGCTTTACCCTTTTTTCATTGTTCAGCATGACTGGGAACCTGCCAGCTCACCACAATGAAACATAATGACTTTTGCAAAATGTGTGTCAAATGTCCTGAGCTTAGAAGAGATTCATCGTAGAGACTGCTGCTTAATGAGCGTAAATTAACTGATCATTTGTTAAATCTGGTGTGCCCAATGGTGTGGATGGGAGAATGCTGGAGGTGCAGGCCAGCCGATGGGTAACAGAGTCGTATTCCATGTTTCTGAGTAAGGACAGCCAGAAGGCTGTTCTGATGTAGAGAGGGATTTTTGCCTCACAGTGGAACCCGGTGCCATGAGACTGAGAACTGAGTCATGAAGGTAGCACAGATCTCCCCAACAGTCTGCTTTGGCACTGCAGTCTGCTGGGGTCAGTCCTCTTGAGAATAACTGCAATCTGGTTGAGATTGAACTTGTTAAAGACAATGGGACTAAACAGGAGATGCCTGCTGGTAAACATCAGGGGTGTTGTGTGGAAGCTGAGGGAGGAAGAAGACGTAAAACCTCTGCGTGATGATCAGGCGAGAGGGTCTAATGTTACTAGCATCACAGATCTACAGCTCTTCCTAGAGCTGGGGACACATTTGGAATAAGTCACAGGGAACTGCAAGTCATTTATTGAAGCAACTGTCAATCTCTTCTCCATTCACATCTGGGAAATAGTATGAAATACCTTCAGCTTCATATCTGAGATGGCAGGAACATGACAACATGTTGGCTTTTAAGCAGACACCGGTAGGTCTCAGGATGTGGTGCAATATTGGGTGTCATTTCTTCTAGATAATCACTGGCATTTTTATAGAACATGACCTTCTTCCTAAAGTGAATGGTTTCCAGATAATAATGAGGAGAATTAGGCTTGTGGAGACCATAGAAGCTTTTTGGAGTGGGTCTTATGAACTTGACAGTTTAACAGTCACATGGACACACAGTGTTGTACAGAGGAGGGGCCGTGAACCCCTGCCCCAAATGAAAGGGAAATACCTATATCCATGGTAACCAGGGCCAGTGCCAGCTGAGAAGCCAAGACCTGGTCCCCACTGCCACTGCTCATGCAAACCAAACTGAACATGTGTGCATCACAGGTGAGATAGGAGAAGCACATCTGAGGGGCTTTGGCAGAAGCAGAAAGAAGGCAAAACTCTTCCACACAGGCAACCTGTGATTCCCAGACAAATCTCATGATGTCAGACTAGAAGCGTTTATACCATGCCTACCCCTGACAGCTAGAATTGGCTGTTTCAAGTCCTCATAACACATCCATTGAAACATGCACTGTTTCTTCTTCCCTGTCACCTCTGATTCTGCTTCTCCAAGATGAAAGCTGGCTGACTGGTTAGAATGATAATACGTATACTACCTGGCATTTTACAGCTCTTCATCATCTCATGTGACACAACCAGGCTATGAGGCGGTCATGTCACCATACCCTTTCACAGATGAGATGCAAACTCACAAATATTAGGAAATTTAGCTGTGATGGACTGGGCTATCAACTTGTGGATGGTGGGAGTTTCTCAGAATCTCTTTCCCTATGGTTCCGAGCTAGAGTTGGCCAGAGTGAAGTGGTGAGGCCTGGGAGGTGAATGAAGCATGGGTCGTTATGTTCTGAACGTTTTCACTGTGTAACAACACAGATCAGGACACTCACTGCCTGCAGAGCCCGGTTAACAAGAATGAGGTCTGGTAGAAAGACAGTGACTTTATTCACTAAAACTAGCAAAGAGGAAGTGGTCGGGTTCCCATCCAAAGCAACACCTTCATTTTGGGGGGGAAGGCAGGGCTTTAAAAAAGGAAAACGATGTGGGAGGCTTGCAAGAATTGCTTGGAGTACAATGTCTGTGTACCTTGTTCTGGTGGCTATCTTGAGTCCCAGTTTACCTGGATCTTGGGCTGGTGTCATCTCAACAACGGCGGTGGCGGGGGTGGGTGGGGGGGGGGCTGTTGACTCGCCACCTTGAAGTCATCTCTGGAACTTTGCAGCTGGGTCTCCAGACTTGGATCATCTGTCTCAAGATTACCCCCAGGAGCTTCTAAGAAGGGACAAAATTAGATGCTAGCATACAGGTAGATAAATATGAAGGGAGTATTGATGCCAAGAAAGGGAGGGATGTGGAGTTCATTTTAAGACAAAGGGGAAAAGACTTCCGCAATTTGCTTCAAGGTATTGAGTTGTGCTCTGTATGTGTAAAATACCCACTGTATTGTGTTGATATAAAGAAATACCTGAAGCTGGGTAATGTATAAGAAGAGAGGTTTAGTTCAGCCAGGTGTGGTCCCAGCACTTCGGGAGGCCGAGGCAGGCAGATCATGAGGTCAGGAGTTCAAGACCAGCCTGACCAACATGGTGAAACCCTACCTCTCCTGAAAATACAAAAATTAGCTAGGTGTGGTGGTGCGTACCTGTAATCTCAGCTACTCAGGAGGCTGAGGCAGGAGAATTGCTTGAGCTAGGGAGCTGTAGGTTACAGTGAATCAAGATCGTGTCATTGCACTGCAGCTTGAGTGACAGAGCAAGGCTCCGTCTCAGGGAAAAAAAAAAAACCCAAGAGACATGAAGAAAAAGTTTAAAATACATTTTGCAGTTAAGGTGCCCAGTTACAACTGATCAGAAATGATGAGAGATGCAGTGGAGCTGGCATATGGTGCAAGTTAGTCTTCACTCTTCCTTGCCCCCGTCCAGCTTTCTTTCCCGATTTCCAGCCCTGCTAACTTGTGCTGAGCTCATGGTGCACCCCACTCGACAGACCTCACACCATTCCTGCAATAGGTTTTTACTCTTTAATACTCAGTTCCACTCCCAAGTTTGAACTCTGACTGACACATTACCCGTGGTCTCCAGGTGGGAGGTGCTGTGTTTGTTATACTCTCTATGTTTTAATTTTTATCACTCACTATATTTGACTGTGTTATAACTTCTATCTTCATTATTCTTTCTGCATCAACCATGTTCATTTTCAAAGGGATCTTTCATAATGATAATGCCCTTGAACCAAAAACTAAAGAGTTAATTATAAATAGCAGAAAATGGTCATCTATACAAGTTTCATGATTTATAAGAACAATGGAAATTGCTCCTTAGTAAACAACTTTCTGAACATGAAAATACAGTTGATTAGAAATAGCACACATGAGGAACTCTGGTTTCATGCAAAGTTGAAGGAAATTCTCCTGAAATTAAAAATGGACCCAGAATAGTTCATGAAGTCCAGTCGAATGAAAGGGTTTTCAATTCTGTTTGATTTCCATCTTTTCAAGGATCAACTTTTAGTTTTGGTGAATGATGTGCTTTGGCTGTGCTTCCCCACCCAAATCTCACCTTGAACTGTAGTAATCCCCACATGTCAAGGGCGGGACCAGGTGGAGATAACTGAACCTGGGGGTGGTTTCCCTCATGCTGTTCTTGTGATAATGAGTTATCAGGAGATCTGATGGTTTTCTAAGAGCTTCCCCCTTTGCTAGACTCTCATTCTCTCTCCTGCTGCCCTGTGAAGGGGCACCTTCCTCCATAACTGTAAGTTTCCTGAGTCCTTCCCAGCCATGTGGAACTCTGAGTCAATTAAACCCCTTTTCATTATAAATTAACCAGTCTCAGGTATTTCTTCACAGCAGCATGAGAACAGACTAATACAGTAATATTCTCTACTGTTTATCTATTCCCCAGGTCATTTAGCTCTGCTCTGTCATTTATTGTTTCCTTCCTTCTGCTGGCTTTGTGTTTAGCTTGCTCTTCTTTTGCTAGTTTCCTGAGGTGTTAGTTACTGATTTGAGAACTTTCTTCTTTCTTTTGTATATATATACATACATATATACATATACATATGTATATGTATATATACAAAAGAAAAAAGATAATATATCTCTCTTTTATATATATATACATATATAATATATACATATATTTTTATATATTATATATATTTTTATATATTATATATTAGATATATATAATATATTATGTATAATAGATATATATTTTCTACATATATTATAGATATTTTATATATAATAGATATATAATATTTATATATATAGATATTTTATACATATATATAATATATAATAGAATCTATTATATATAATATATATATAATACAAAGAAATCTATATAGAGAAAGAAAAATATATACAGTATATGTATATATATTATTGCACTTTAGGTTCTGGGGTGCATGTGCAGATCATGCAGGATTGTTGCATAGGTACATACATGGCAGTGTGGTTTGCTGCCTCCATCCCCCCATCACCTATATCTGGCATTTCTCCCCATGTTATCCCTCCCCAACCTCCCTACTGCCCACTGTCCCTCCCCTAGTCCCCCACGACAGACCCCAGTGTGTAGTGCTCCCCTCCCTGTGTTCATGTGTTCTCATTGTTCAACACCAGCCTATGAGTGAGAACATGCGGTGTTTGATTTTACAGCTATAATTTTCCTTCCAGTGACTCTCTTCATTGCAGCCCATAAGTCCTGGTATGTTGTGTTGTGTTTTGTTTTTATTCACTCAAAGTATTTTTGTGTTTCCATTGTGGTTTCCTCTTTAATACTTTGGTAATTTATAAGGGTGTTTAATTTCCAAATATTTTTGTGAATTTTCCAGTTTTCCATGTGTCATTAATTTCTAAATTCATTCTGTTGTGATCAGAAAAGACACTTTGTGTGGGTTGATTTCAACCTTTTAAAAACTATAAAACTATGAAGACTCATTTCATTAACTCACATATAGTCTATTTCAGAGAATTTCCATGTGCACTGGGGGGAAATGTGTATTCTGCTGGGGTTGGGGAAGTCTAATAATCCCTAATGTACCTCATTTCTAATGTAGGTTTTCCAGCCAGAACACGCCAGTACTCTGTCAACAATGGCAGACAAAAATTCATTTTTTTTTCTCTTCTTCTTTTAAAGCCATATTGTAGATTCCCAATTCAACTATAATACATATTATTTTAGATATCTGTTTAAAGTGTCACATCATCCTAGGGACCTTTCAACTGACTGACTACATTCCTCACAATTATAGTAATTACTGAAAATAAACACGAGACTATTCTCTTTAAAATATCATCTTATTTTACATTCAGTACAATTTAGAAATTTGCATGTAGAGCTAAGGAAGGACACAGCTTTAGAAACAATGGGCTTACTTCTCTCCAGACCTGTGTGAAAGTTGGTGTGAAGGTAATTACCAAGGGTATAAAATAAGGATGAGGAATGATTGGTCCCGTCACAGAACGTGTCACCACATCATCCCTTGTGCGTTTGTATGTTGTGTACACATCAGAGGTGGCGCGCTGTGGAGGGGTGACAGTCGTGATGTGGAAATGTAAAGAATTTCATGTACTGAGGATCCAGTTAAAAATCAAACTGGAAAGAGAACAAAATATAGTCAAGAGGTGTCCTATAAACCTGTGATATTTTAACAAACGTACCTTCCATCTGTTATATAAAATAAACCTAAGTTATTAGAAAGAGATGGGGTTAGATTACCTATCCCTTACTAGTTAAGTGACTTTGAGCCTATTTCCTATCTTCTAGAAACTAGGAAACTCTCCTAGAAACAGAGGTGAGCCTGTGTTTCTTCATATGGGTAATAGAAGTCATAATAATACTTACTTTAGCAATTTGCTATAGTAATTGGCAACAGTGTCTTGAAGCACAGATTATCGTGTCTGGTATAAAATAGCCCTCCTGGTACACAGATTATAGTGTCTGGTATAAAATAGCCCTCCTGGTACACAGATTATCGTGTCTGGTATATAATAGCCCTCCTGGTACATAGCTGTATTTCTACTACTGCCCATAGTTCTTTAGGTTATTAGACTTACTCATGAACTTTGAGCCCTGGTCCTCAGACCTACTTCACATGGACCCTCAGAGCTGCCTCCCTCTAATTATCAGAACCTTCCCCCTCTGGTCATCATCCTCTTCCCTCTGATCGTCATTCTTCTCTCTCTGACGTTATCCTCTTCCCCATGGCCATCAGACACTCCTCCCTGTGACCATCCTCCTCCTCCCTCTGACTATCACCCTCTTCCTTTTGGCTATCAGACTCTCCTCCCTGTGACCATCACCCTCCTCTCTCTGACCATCACCCTTTTCCCCCTGGCCATCAGACTCTCCTCCCTCTGGCCATCATCCTCTTCCCTCTTATCATCACTCTTTTCTCTCTGACGTTACCCTCTTCCCCGTGGCCATCAGACACTCCTCCCTGTGACCATCCTCCTCCTCCCTCTGACTATCACCCTCTTCCTTTTGGCTATCAGACTCTCCTCCCTGTGACCATCACCCTCCTCTCTCTGACCATCACCCTTTTCCCCCTGGCCATCAGACTCTCCTCCCTCTGGCCATCATCCTCTTCCCTCTTATCATCACTCTTTTCTCTCTGACGTTACCCTCTTCCCCGTGGCCATCAGACACTCCTCCCTGTGACCATCCTCCTCCTCCCTCTGACTATCACCCTCTTCCTTTTGGCTATCAGACTCTCCTCCCTGTGACCATCACCCTCCTCTCTCTGACCATCACCCTTTTCCCCCTGGCCATCAGACTCTCCTCCCTCTGGCCATCATCCTCTTCCCTCTTATCATCACTCTTTTCTCTCTGACGTTACCCTCTTCCCCGTGGCCATCAGACACTCCTCTCTGTGACCATCGTCCTCCTCCCTCTGACTATCACCCTCTTCGTTTTGGCTATCAAACTCTCCTCTCTCTGACCATCACCCCTTTCCCCCTGGCCATCAGACTCTCCTCCCTCTGGCCACCCTCCTCCTCCCTCTGACCATCAGGCCTGCCTTACTGTCTCATACCAGCAGCCATAGAGTGGGTCTTCAACAGGCAGCCAACAGCAGCCAGGGAGAGATCCTCGGGCAGTGTTTTCCTGTCCGAACAATGAGAACAGTATCTAAGGGTCTGACGCCTGGACTGGCTAGACACGCTGGGGTTATTTATAACAGGAGAAAATGGAGTCTCCAGGGAAACAAACCATGTGAATATGAACTCTCGCAGGCTGAGTTGCCTTCAGTGATCCCCAAAGACTCTTGGGTTTGGCCTATATCATGTAATTACATAGCTGCCTTCACCTGTACTTCCGTCCTGCCGAGGCCGGAGTGACTTCTCCCTTCAAAATGAATTTCAGGGCTTTCTTTGAAGCAGTCTTGCAAAGTTGTTATATTTAGTTTAAATTCAATTAAAGCTCAATCTGAAAGCTCTTTCTGAAGCATTTGATCCACACTTACATAAGGTATTTGCTTTTAAAATTGTCAGGCATATAGTTCATTTCCAGTAGGAACGAGTGGTATTTCATAAACCAGGGTCCATGGTCATTTACTTCCTGAAAGCTTGCTTCTCCCAGATCTAATTCTATTCTTCCTTGAGGGCTGTTGGTGCTGGTGCTGGGGCTGCAAACATCAGGTTAGACTGGAGAGTGACCCGTGTGCTCCCTCACTCCTGGCTGCAGCCTCTATGCTCATCAGTGGGCTGGCACCAGGCCCAGGAGACAGATGTGCTGCCCGCTCACAGGGCTTACCTGGGGACAGGCATGCTGCCCGCTCACAGGGATTACCTGGGACAGATGTGTTGACCGCTCACAGGGATTACCTGGGACAGATGTGTTGACCACTCACAGCGATTACCTGGGACAGACATGCTGCCCGCTCACATGACTACGTGGGGACAGATGTGGCACCTGCTCATGGGGCTTACCTGGGGAAACTCACTGGGATTACCTGGGGACAGATGTGCTACCCGCTCATGGGGATTACCTGGGACAGATGTGCCGCCCGCTCACTATGATTATGTGGGGACAGATGTGCCACCCACTCATGGGGCTTACCTGTGGACATTCACTATGATTACCTGGGACAGATATGCTGCCCACTCATGGGGCTTACCTGAGGACTTGTGTGCTGCTGCTCATGGGGCTTACCTGGGGACAGATGTGCTGCCTACTCACAGGGCTTACCTGGGACAAACATGCCACCTGCTCACTATAATTATGTGGGGACACGTGTGCTACCTGCTCATGGGGCTTACCTGGGGACACTCACTATCATTACCTGGGGACAAATGTGCTGCCCACTCAAGGGACTTACCTGGGGACACTCACTATGATTACCTGAGACAGATGTGCTGCTCACAGGGCTTACCTCGGACAGATGTGTCGTTCACTCACGGGGCCTACCTGGGAATCAATTTCCGCTCCTCCACTTGGTTAGTTCTTGTTTATTTGTCTCTCCCACTATTTCAAGTCTTCGCTATTATCAGGAAAAATGCAAGGTGCTGGCTGTTCAGTGATGAGCTGGGAGAAAACGCTCTTTGACAGAGCTGGTGGTTCAGGAAGAATCCCTTGGCCTGAAGCAGAGTGTAAGGGATGAGAAGCCAAACGTGTGGAGAGTGGAAGCAGGGAAAGAGGGTGAGCACATGAGAGGGACACTGAGTCTTCCAGACAGAGGCACCTCCAGAGGCCAGGCAGGGGCGTGGGCATGGCTTGTCAGGGGACATGTAAGAGGGCGAGGGACTGATGCAGGAGTGACAGGACGCAGCTTGCACTGGCATGTGGGGGCAGGCAGATGGGAACATGGATAGGGAGTTAGTGTTTTCTCCTAAATGCTGTGGAAGATACTGACATGTTTTAAACAGTGCAGATAGAAAGCAGCAAGTGGTTTCAAAAATATCCAGAACAAAACAATATATAGAATTTCCTGATGGGTTTGACTTGCAGACAGAGTGGAAGAAAGAAGGAGTATGATGTCATCGGTCCTTTTTGCTTTTTGAGCAATTGGTTGAATATTGATACCATTTTCTATCACCAAGAAGACTCAGGGAAGGGCAGGTGGGTGGGGTAAGTGCTCAGGGCTTGTGAAGCTGGGAGGCCTGTGAGATGCCCAAGCAGCATTGCCAACTTTGTGCAAATGACAGGCAGAGAAAAGACCTGGACTAGAGATGCAATGTGGGAGTAGTTAGCACAGATAATGTTCAGAACCTGGAAATGAATGGCCACACCTGGGAAGAAAAGGCAGGCGAAGAGAGGAGAGGCCCTTAAAGGTCCCAGCAAAGGGAGCTGAGGTGTGTGTGGTGAGCTGGACGATGGCCAGAAGAAAACCTCACGTTACAACATCTGAGATGAGGTCGAGCCCAGCCCATTGGTGGTGCAATGTGGAGGTCTTTGGAGACATTGCTGGGAGGTATTTACTAAAACGTTGCTAGGAGTGGTGGCTGTACAGGCCAGATCAGAGCACACCGAAGGGTAAATGGGAGATGAGGAGACACGACACTCCGCTGTGTGGACTCAGAAATCTTCCTGCAAAGGGAATCGGGGAACGCAGCAGGATGTCAACTAAGACGTGGAAACTCATTCCCTGAAGTCCTTTCAGAATCCTTCCAGCTTCTCTTTGCGTACTGCCTGCATTTCTCAAAATTCTAGTGTAAAACAAACTTGTATCTATTAAATTATGTCAGTTTTGCTTTTATTAAACAAAAAATAGTTGGTAGAGAAGAGCAAAGCTAAGAAATGAAGTGATGTGTAAGGATTTCAACATGACCACCGAAGAACGATGCACCTGAGTGTAAACGCGTCACACGTTTCTGGGCTGCGGTCAGTCCATGTGCCGTGGCCTCTTACAACGAGGTCATCATTCCAACGCGCCATCGCTAGGACACAGGCTTTCGTTATCTTATCGGTGGGCAAAAGGGAGTTCCCATTGTTACTGGCTTTCTTCTGCTAGTGCACATCAGGTGTGATGGCTCCTTGGGTTCAGGGATGACGACTGTGGCTAGAGGTGGGAGTGAAGATAGTGGGTTCGCATTGCACAGATTAAAGCAGAGACTGTCTTTACTGTGTTCAGAAGAGCCTACAGTTAAGGGGTCTCAAACAGATCATTTTCTGGACTCCCTAGCAGAGCCATCAGTTGAGTCTTCCAGACAGAGGCACCAACTTTGCGGTAACCGATTATTAGGGTCCTATTAGTTCTGTGGTTGCTCCAGGAATTCAGTGAAACTGAATTTGTCTGGAAGAACCAAATTGCAGTTCTTAACTGGGTAAAATTCCAGCTCTCCAGTTTTCTATTCGATTGATTACGTCCTCACTGTGAGCAGTGGTCCGTCCTTGGGAAACTGACTCAGAAAGATATTACAGAAAGGGCCATTTATGATAAAGGTGCACACATGGTGTAGGGGTCATTGGACTTGAAGGTGAAATTTCCAACATCTTGGCTATTCATTTCAGTTCTGGGAGAGGTAGGGAAACTGCCTAGAAATGGTCCATTTATGGCCATATATGTGAATAGAATTTAACATTTTGGTTGGTTAAATATGTGATTGTGAAACAGGGCTATGATGAGTTGATATAAGGGGAAATTGGCCTATAAGGAAGGTGGCCATAGAATTTATTATCCAAATGAGAGTCATGAAAGAGGGAAGAGAGGTGCTATTCGCATTTATATCGAGACGATGAAAAATGCACGTTGAGGCTGAGGGAAACCTGGATGTGTTGTTGTCTTATGGGGGCTTCTCGTTTGCCAGGAACATTTTGGTGGTCATTTTTCCTTACATAACAAGGATAGACCAGGAGCCTGCCCTCTTGGTAGATCAGCTAAACTCGTCCTCAAGATTTTGCTTCCAAGATGAACATGGGTGTAGCCTTCATGGGTTTCCATCCAGCATCACGACTGGAAACCTGAATTTTTAGGGATTCCCCTGTCTTGTTACATTTCTGTTGCTACATGCATCAGTCTCTCCTGGATTTTGCACCTGGAAATGGGGTAGAAATATATTTGGTGCAGAACTGTGGGATTTCAAACCTGTCTAAACAGTTTGCAGACATTAAAAAGGGTTCTTATGCCAATAAGAAGCCCCCTAGCTCAAGAGGCAGCCCCAGTTTGCCTTCTGAATATACTCATTTTGCTGCTGTTGAAGACTTTCTGTGAAATTCGAGTTAAAACGTCCCTATCTTCTAGTTATACCGATTTTCTTCACTTCTAAGACCCAAGCCACCGTAACGCTCTTTTCAAAGTCTCTTTTGCTCTTCCCACCCCTTACAGCTACCTGGGGGATTTCAAGATGGGATCGTGGAGCATAGTTAAATCCACTGTAATTACCTTCAGTCATCTGTATCCCCTCTCCTTATTTGCTTTTGGGATTTCACCACTTTAAAAATGTATTCTCTGTTGCTGAACAATTAAAGATAATGCTAACCTCACAGTCATATTAGCCGTAATTGATATGGTTTGGGCATTTGATACTAAGGTATGTCATTTTAAGCAATTAAATTAACATCTCAAAGTCAAAAACAAAGGTAATTCCAATGATTGCTATAGACATTTTAAGAAAATATTCTCCAAGAGAAAAGGGATATCAAAATATAACCATTTTTTCTTTTGCTAAGAATACATCACATTTGTTTTAGGTACAGATAAGAGGCATTTTAGGTGTAGATTAAAATCTGCGATGAGGAAATGGAGTCAGAAAAAGGACTTTACTTGCACTAGAAAAGACCTCCCCTCATACACGGCCCTCACTGGCTTGAAGCTGAGCTGCTCGTTGGACACGAGCTGTGCACCCAAGTGAGCCTCTGCAGTCCAGCTCTGTCCGGAAGGACCACTGTCTGCCGTTGCCTCCTGCTTCCTGTTCATGCTGGGGAAGACGGGCAGCATCACAAAAAAAACTGCTCTTTCTGAGGAAGGAATCGTTCTTTCCAATGGCATTGTTGCCCAGCGCCCCCAGACTGTGATCTGTTCCTGTCCAAGAACGAAGACAACCTTCCCTTTCAGAAGCTGTTCTCAGCTGCTCCCTCATTTCACTGGCTGCTTTCCCGTTCTGACCCCTGTGGTTTCTGTAGCAGTAGGCTAAGCCACACCTGACCCACAGAATGACACAAGGCTGGTTCTACATCACAGAAAGAAGCTGAAACCTTTGTTCTATTAACACAAAGATAAGGGGCAGGGAAGTGCGCCTGAGCAAGCAGAACTGGGGTAGCAATGATGGTGGAAGAAAGCCCAAGAACTTCTCCATAGAGGATGCCCAGTGACAGAGGAACAGGCCCACTTGGCCAGCATCTCTGAGATTCACCTCATCTCCCGTGGGCTCAGCTGGCCTCTCTGCCCCATGCATGACTTGCCCCATCCCTGAAGTACAAGTGCATGAATTTTACTCTGGAACAAGCTGTGGAGTGGTCAGCCACCTTTGCAGCCCTGTGGACAATGGCAATTAAAAGTAAGTTTGAGGGCCCAAAGTGGCTCCTGCCGGATGTCGTGGTGCTTGCGAAGGTGAGGCCAAGAGTTCAAGGCCAACCAACCTCAGCAACCTTACAAGCTCTCATTGATTGGCAAAAAAAAAAAAAAAAAAGTAAGTTTGAAATTAAATCTAAAAAGAAAAATAATTTTAAAATAAATAAATAAATGAAAAGGCCAGACATGGTGTCTCACATCTGTTATCCCAACACTTTGGGCGGCTGAGGCAGGAGGATCACTTGAGCTCAGGAGTTCAAGACCAGCCTAGGAAACATAGTGAGTGAGACTGTCTCTGTTTTTTAAAAATACATTTAAAAACTAATTTTAATTTAAAAGTAAGTTGTCGCATCTGACAGCAGCCATACCTGGGACACTGCTCCAAAGGCAGCCTTAGCACGGACTCCAATCTGATTTTTGCTGCTGATTTTTCCTTCTCCCTGACCCTGGGGAGTATAACTTCAGAATCGTTCATGGAGTGTTATGAAACTTACCAAAGGATAACTGTCCACAGTTCCTGGCTTTAGCCGTAGAACATCTGTTCTGGGCAGAAAAGGGAATAGTGAGTACTGTTGACTGAGCTTTGCATCTTCTCTACACTGTTGAGGACAGAATATCTTCATCAGAGATTCCTAAAAACCCACCACCCTCCAACACACCTCCAAGAAGGAATCCCCGGGAAGCTCTTTCTACCTACGTGCCACCTTTAGAATTTCTCCAACCCTGTGGTAGAGGTCATCCCATCCTGGAAATGTCAGAGAGGAAGATTATAGAAGCTGGTCAGGAACTTAATGAGCATTTCCTCCAGCCCACTCACTGGGGCTACTGTCACTAACTTTAACAAGTGACATTAATGAGAGGCTTAATAATAAGTTAATGTCACTTGTTAAAGTTTTGTGCCTCAGTGTGAGAGCTACTTCTAGGACCATTTTGCTTTAGCCAGGACTGGTTTGTATCAAAACTGTAGACCTGAATTCATTTTAGAGGACAGAGCTGAGCTGCTAAGCAGAAAGTGACAGGTGGCCCAAACTCACCCTCCTGTTCTAGCTCCTTCTCTCTTGACTTTACCTTTTGAAAACATAGACATGGGCTAGGCATGGTGGCAAACCTGTAATCCCAGCACTTTGGGAAGCTGAGGCAGGGGGATTGCTTCAGCCAAGGAGTTTGAGACCAGCCTGACCAACATGGTGAAACCCCATCTCTACTAAAAATAAAAAATTAGCCTGGTATGGCGGCATGCACCTGTAATCCCTACTACTCAGGAGGCTGAGACTGAGAATTGCTTGAGCCTGGGAGGTAGAGCTTGCAGTGAGCCGAGGTCACACCATTGTGCTCCAGCCTGGGTGACAGAGTGAGACTCTGTCTCAAAAAAAAAAAAAAAAAAAAGAAAAAGAAAACAAAACAAAACATAGACACGTTCAAAGAGGACATGGAACCTTAACTAGAAGACAAAGAGGAACTAGTGAGGGTGTGACATCAGCCAAAGCTGCTGGCAGGGATGTGTCCTAGAAGGCAGAACTTGCGGCTTTCCCAAAGTCATTCCACAGTCATTGCCACTGAACGGGTCTGGATGGGTCTTTGACTCAAGAAAACAGACTTGGCATCTAGTGAGTTGCTGAAACTTGCCAGCTGTAAGATCTGGAGTGTTTCTTTTAAACTGTAGGCCAGTTTCCTCAACTGTAGCATTATGTCACATATCTACCCCGATTTCATAAGGTGATGCTACATTAGAAGGCTCTCGCTTAACCTGGAAGAAGCCCAAAGCAGGGCGAAGTTATATTCCTCACTTGTCTTTTAAGGACTTTCGTGAGTGCTGGATGGCACGAGGGAAAGTGTATTCAAACACTCATTTTTCTCAGGGCTCTGATCTAGGGCTCGGGGGACTTGGCACGTCACTGTGTTTCACCCGAGGTTTAACCCTAGGCCTGACACCAGCACTGCCTCAGCTCTCATATCAGATGGGGGCAGGTGGTGAGGACAAAGCCTTCCAGCCTCAGTTTCTCCAGTGCAGTCGACAGAAAGAGCTCTTGTCACAGAGCCTGCAGATCAACAGCCTGATGTCAAACTTCAGCCTGCAGCTTCTCAGTACGAAAAAATAAAGCAAGAATAACCACGGAGCAGATCACCATGGAAAATGCCTCAGCCAGACGCATCCAGGTCCTTCAGAAACACATTGCTCGTAGAGAAATAAGTTTGTGCAGCTGTAGCGAGAGTCAGCAGGAACATAACCAGGCAGTTCGTCAGCGGTCGGTTCAGAAGCAAGAGTCAAGGCACCTGATGGAGGGAAGTCGGGCACACACCTTTACACCCTGGGTCTTAGCTTTAAGCCGGGGAGAGGGTGGATTAGATCTCGACTTCCACACATTATAAAAAATGTTCAAAGGCATAAGTAGGGGAAAGGTGAGCAAATAAGTTTGGGAAATTCTGGATTCCATGCAATTAACTTATTTATCATAAGATGTAGAAGCTATTTTAAGCGGATGTGAAATCCTCCTCAGCTCCCAGAAGGGGTGTGTTAAGCAGTGAAGCCTGAATTTATCATTATTCCGGGAACATCAGTTGTGACTGATGACATGCTGGACCTATGTTGGGAAGCTGAACTGGATGACCTCAAAGGCCTTTTCCCTTCGGATATTCTCCATGACTGCTTAAAGGCAGCCAAGAATTAGAGTTTGTTGTTAGAGGCCCTCGTTGCTAAATCAAGCAGAGGCTCAGCGTGCCTGGGAAGCCCACGTGGAGCTAGGCCACCCCCTTCAGCTGCTTCCCGGCCACTGCTCTGTAATTACAATGTGCATCCAGGAAGTTATCAAAATCCTATTTGGAGAATATTGGATTAGCAGGAAGTTTGATTAAATCAGTAAGTGGAATAGTAAGGGGTTTTTCTCTAACTAATTACATCTGGAGGAACTAATGTTATCTGCAGGGATAGACTATGAAGCTTTGTTCCTCATGTAAATGAAGATAGCTTCAGGAAAAAATATCTGGAAAAGGTACCGTTTGACTTGTAAAAGTCTAATAGAGAGATGCTCAAGGAGAAAAGAAGAAACAATTTCATGAAACACTACATAAATTCTCATTATCACAGAAATTAGTTCAATTCATAAATTGTGTACTCCTCTGAAAAGTTAAATATTAGCCTGAACATATAAAAAGGGCTTGGATCTTTCATTTTTACGTACACCCATTTTTCCCTCCCAATAAATAAAGCAATATTTTTTAAGGACAAATTTGGCAAGTTTTGCAGCTGAGGGTGAGACCTTGCCCACTTCTTCCTAAATTTACCCTAGGTTAAGAATGTTTTCACTACTTGTTGATTTCTAGGCCTTGGTGTTCTACCTGGTCACAGTTTGTATTGAGATAGAAGTCAGTGAACTGAAATCTTCATCAGCCCTCACTATCAGAAAATTTTGGCTGGACAGCTGATTGATTTGCTGGTTTTACTGCTGGCTTAATATCGATCTGACTAAGTATTTCCCTTGGCTTCCTAAATATATTACATATAAATCAAGTGAAGTTTTTGATGTCTTAAAAGGAAATGAATAACTGACTAGCGTTATTGCCTAGGACTCAATAGGCAATTCGGCTTAATCCACAGGGCACTGCTGTGGGTCACGTGATGGGGACACCACCCA
Source organism: Saguinus oedipus (assembly GCA_031835075.1). Classification (NCBI taxonomy): domain Eukaryota; kingdom Metazoa; phylum Chordata; class Mammalia; order Primates; family Cebidae; genus Saguinus; species Saguinus oedipus. The sequence continues at coordinate 131,247,435 of CM063180.1, forward strand.
TTCATTCACTGCTCAGGCTGCAAACTGCACAGGCACTTCTTACCCCTTCATCTCCTTTCCCCCGTTATCTCTAATCTGAAATTCCCATCACCTCCCGTCACCACCGTATCTTTTATCCCTCTCTTCTCCCTCTCTTCTTCCTCCTCACTTCCCATGACATCTCCTCTGCTTCAGGGCCTCATTTCAGTTCAGCAGTCTTGAAAGAGCTCTCTTCCCACTCTTTTTTCCAATGCGTCTTATCCTCCTCAGAAGAAAAGATCTTTCTTGTCTTCAGTAGGTTTCCACTGCCTAAAGGATAACATCCATACTCCTCATTCACCAAAGAACCTTTCATTGGGTGGCCCCAACTGTCGGGCTTCATCCCTCACTGGGCTACCAGGAGATGCCACACATGAAACCACATGGCACATTCACAGCTCTTCCTCCTGGTATACACAGCACATTGTTGTGGTGCTGCCCTTTGGTCAATGATACTCTCTTTCCAGGAATGCCTTTCCCACACTTTTGTTCTAGCAAAACATTGCTCATCATTCAAGCCTGGCTCGTGGTGTTCCTCTGTTCCCAGTTTGCATTAAATAGTCACACCCTCCTTTGTGTTCTGCACCGTACTGTTTATATCGTCGTCCATTGGACTCATGCACGTCTCTTTCCCTGATCTCTAAACTAGAGGCAGGAGGGGATAAAAATGACAGTAGTTATGGTCACTGTCACTGATATATATAAACATACCAAAAAAGGTAGCTCTGGGACAGGACTGTGTAAGCTGCCTTGAAAATGGCATTTTATGTAGTCTTTAAAATAAGTCATTTTATTATATACCTCATAGAAACAGGTGCAGAGAGGGGAAATTGAATGCCGCAGGTCACACAGCTGGTCAGCAGAGCTGGGATCCAACCCGGCTGCTCTGTGTCACCCTTTCCATTGCTTCTTATTACTTCTCCACCGCTGTCCCACCTGAGCATGTGTGTCTTCCTAGGGATTAGTCACTGTGAAGGTGGCTCCAACTCTGTGTTTCTGTTGTTCTGACAGGCTCCGTTCTTTGTTCATCCTTTGTTAGGAGATGTGAAGACATTCTGAGGGAGTGGAAGATGGGCTGCCCATCCTCGGGACTCACAAGCCAGAGAGAGGGGATAAGTGAGGAAGTGCTTCGAAAGTGGACACAGGATGACGTTAGAGACGAGGCATGATACTGCTGGGAGAATACAGAAAAGTCATTCTCCTTCGACTTCCTCACTTTATAGTTTTTGTACAATTTGGAGTTAATCAAAGGGTAGATAAACCAAGAAAAATGTCTGTTCAACAGGAAAAATGGCAGGGTGGGGATGTTCTAAACCTGGGACAGCAGGTTCCCCATTGTATCTGGGACAGTCATTTGTTTTCAGTAGTGGCTTTTGAATCTGTGAGGCCGACTTGACCTTTCACTCCCATCAGCTCAATGACTCATTCTCCTGGTATAGACTTTGCGTCATCCCAGGGAGGCAGAGAGGCCAACTCAGTGGTACCCACAGTACCAAGTGAGTCTCACACAGGATCTGTCCACGCCCCGCATCGCCTCTGCTAATGAGGTCCACACCTCTGCTCAGCAGCCTGCCACTGTGATGGGACACACCCCACGCTGGAAGAGCTCCCAAACCAGAGTTTATGGAAACTCAGGCCTGCAAGTTCAAAAGGCTTCAGTTTTCCACTGTGCACAGGGCTGCCACTCAGTGCAGTCTTCAGATTGAGAACACTTCCTCCCCCTGTGGGCAGTTTGGCTGTGAATGAGTGAGATACGTAGTTTCTGGATAGCACCCAGGGGAATGCCAAGGATGTGCACACAAAGCAAGGCTGACTCTTCCTTTGCTGTCTGTCTACTCTCTCCCATTTGGGGCTGAGGCTCATCTTTGCAGCATAAACACTGGGTGAGGAATTGGAATTTTAGTGCTAGAAGTCTCCAGAGCTGTGATCTCGTGCTCATTCCCTCTGTCCCCATTACCCTGATGTTATCTGAAGCTTCCAGAGCTGCTTGCACAGGGAGGTGTGGAATGGGAAGAGCATCAGCCTGTGGCACAGGGAAGCCCACAGGGAAGGAAGAAGGCATGGCTAGGACATGGCCTGACTCCAGATGTGCTCTTTCCTGCTGGATCTTCCACATGACTGGGCTCCCTCCCGTCCTGCACACATTCTTGGTCTATGTGACTTTGAGCTTCACAAGGTCACATCTATGCAGATCCAAGTGATGTATAGATCTACTTCTCTTCCTCAAAAAGCCTTGCACAATCTGGCCCTGCATATTTCCTCTGAGCTCACGCTTCCTGTAAGTGTATACTTCCTGTAAGCCTACACTTCCTATCAGCTTACACTTCCTGTGAGCCTACATTTTTTGTGAGCCCATATTTCTTGTGAGTGTACCCTTCCTGTAAGTCTATACTTCCTGTGATCATGTACTTCCTGTGAGCATGTACTTCCTGTGAGCATATACTTCCTGTGAGCTTATACTTCCTGTGAGTGTACACTTCATACTTCCTGTGAGTGTATACTTCCTGTGAGCTCTCACTTCCTGTGAACCTCCACTTCCTATGAGTGAACATTTCCTGTGAGTGAACACTTCCTGTGAGCATACCCTTCCTGTGAGCTTACACTTCCTGTCAGTAAATACTTCTTGTGAGCCCATACTTCCTGTGTGTATACTTCTTGTGAGTGTATACTTCCTGTGAGCCCATAATTTCCTATGTGTATACTTCCTGTGAGCCCACACTTCGTATGTGTACACTTCAAGCCCACACTGAGTGCACACTTCCTGTTAGCACATATCACACACTTCCTCTCTGTGTACTTCCTGTAAGCCCACACTTCTTGTGAGTTTATACTTCCTATGAGCCCATAGATCCTATGTGTACACTTTCTGTGAGCCCACACTTCCTGTGAGGGTATACTTCCTATGAGCACACACTTCCTCTCTGTGTACTTCCCGTGAACCCACACTTCCTGTGACTGTACATTTCCTGTGAGTATACACTTCCTGTGAGCCCACATTTCCTCTCTGTGTACTAACTGTGAGCACAGGCTTCCTTTCTGTGCACTTTCTCTGAGTCCACACTTTCTGTGTGCATTCTTACCTGCACAATCCCTCTTGGTCTTGGGATTCTTTACTACCCCAGAACTTTGGGAGGTGCTGCTTTCCAAGACCTACCTCTTTCATGTTTCTCCAATGCCAGTTCATCCATAGATTTCTTCCTAAATACCATTGGCCTCCCTGTGCAGTGCCTTCATTGGGACCTGTGTTTTTCCTCAGTGGCACTTACTTAGAAGGATGTTATTTAGTGGCAGTTGATGTCTCCAAGACTGTCATTGGCAGATGGTGGCTTCCAAAATGGCAGAACCAAGTCAGCCTTGTTCTCTGTGGTATCTCAAGGGTCAGCCTTCCCTGGTGTTCCCAAATGCTCCCTAACTGAAATTATGTATTACAGTTGGGGTTTGGGCTTCCTCTCTCTAAAAGACATAATTAAATTTAAAAGTAGGCTTAGGGTGTTCATAGTATGCATTTTTTATAGGGGACCCACAGAACCTTTCCAGATTTTTGAAAATGTGGGCAATACATTTCATTTAGACTAGTAAGCAGTATTTTTGTGTTTATTGTCAATACATTTTCAGGCACACATCACTTGTAAAACTCCTAGAATCCTTTCAAAATGCTCTCACAAGTGCATAAACACATCTCTTCTTCCTTATTACTCAGGCACTTCAGACCTAGAGAATTGCTTTTGGAGATCTTGATCATAATTCCTCAAAGACAGTTTCCTTTAGGAAGGTTAAAGAAAAAACACTAAAATGTTAATAATAGAACCTTGAAACCTTCTGAAAAGAAGATTCATGTCAGATTGATAATTTAGGCAGAGAGTTCTGGAAAACATTAATCTACAATATGTTCCTAGTAGAAGGAGATTTACAGAAATGGCTGCAAATGCAATATCATTCCAGCTGGGAAGTGTGGTCCATACACATTCAGTCTTTAAAAATTCTAGTATAATCCAACTGTAGGACTGTGCACTCAGTGAAAATGCACTTTACTTATAGACAGGCTTGGGAGAACCACCCTGTCTTACCACAGTGTATGTCCACTCAAGACACTGCCATGACCTTGGAAGAGAACCTTAGGGGAAGGTTCTTATGAAGTCCTTCCCTATATCTTCCTGATAGTTTCTTATAATCCCCTAAATTTTCTATTAGGTTAGAGAAATTATGGTGAAACTTTGTTTCCACCTCATTGAGGATGTTTCTTAGGACTTCTTTCGTAACAGCCATCTAAACTCACCCTCTGGCCTGTCTAGTTTAGGGCTACCTCTCCCCATCCCCCTTTATAATTATTTTATGAGTGAAGTCTCTGCTGGAAATCAGCCCTCTTCCAAGTCCAAATCCATCTGTCTCTCCACTGCCTGGACACACCTTCCTCTTTACAATACAATTGGACCATTGGAGTCTCCTTCTCTAGAGAGATAACACAAAGGCAGAATCACAGACATGTGCAATCTTGGGATATGAAGTGATCTTAGTGATGTGTAAGTCCAGTAAAAGTCTCTTCCACACACCATGTAGGAGATCGAAAATGGCATTTCTATGCAGAATTGAAATCTGTGAAGACAGGGTTAGAGTGAGAAATATTAATACACACATTGCAGAGCAGGCTGGTGTCAGGTTCTGTGCCAAGGGTCTGTGGTGCCTCTGACAAAGGAAAACCATGCTGAGGGGGCGAGGCAGCTGGAGGAGATGAATGGGGCAGGGAACTAATTATCCAAATTGGAAAGGTCCCAAGGCCCTTGGATTAACACACACCTTTCCCGTTGAAGCAAGGCTCAGGGAATGATCACAGCCACCAGCTGCCGTGACCCCCACTTCTCCTCTCACAGGGCACCGAGCCAGCAGGCATCACGTGGACGGCTGTTGGTGATTTAAATCGGAAATGACTGTGGTATGCAGGGATGCAAAATCGATGTGGATTTCTCCTCCAAAAGTGTGGGGCCACCCTTGCCTCAACTTATAAAAATACATGGATGTTATGGTGTTGCCTCAGAGGCCTTAGCTGACACAATTCCTGGGGTCAGGGATGGGTCTGTCCAACCCTAGGGTGTTTCTCAAGGAAAACAAAGACCAATGTTCCTAAGCTGCCAACCTGGCTTCTGCTCCCAGTCTGCTTCCTCTGAATCATACCTCTTCTTTGCAAACGAGGTGTTTTTATGAACAGAAAATATGTGGACTTGACTGCTTCATTTACTCTCTCAGAAGTTCATTAAAAGCTTACATACACACCAATCAAGGCTTTTTATGAGACACAGCCAAGATGTTTTATGTGTATGGTGCCAATAAACACACTTCTCCAGAAGGAACCAGTACTATTTATGTAAAGTAGACACTTAATTCAACTGAATGGAAATAGCAAATTAGAGAATGCTTGATTATGGCATTGAAGATGCTTTCTGGGGTGAAGCCATTATTTGGAAAATCTCCAGCTGCTCAAAACTTGAGGAACGCTGGGATCAGGCAGGTAACTCTCTGTAATAGACTTGGATCGAAACTAATTCTGTTCCAGAACAGCTCAGCTGGAAGGTTCAGATCTGCGGGGAAGGAGCACACCCATTGCCTTTACCCTGCCCATGGTGGGCCAAGCTTGTCACTGGAACTCTTAGGTTGCGAGACTCAATATTGCTTTTGTGTAGGCAGGAGCATATTGGACCCACCATGAAACTGATACTGTCATAGGCTAGACCTGTGACCTCCTAGGTGAAATAACAAAGGCTGGAAAGGGGTGTCTCCGTGGGCTTTGCGGAAGATCTGTGTTGCCCTGCAGTGAGATTAAGCAATTACTTTTCTAAATTGATTGGTTTATTAAAGACATATTAATTGTACAAGGCAACCATCAATGCAAACCTAGTTCAACACAAAGAACGTTCAGGTCATCAGATGACCAAAGTGAAGCCTCCTGGTACTAATAAGAAATGAATGGACAAAGTCACTTAGCATCTGCCTTATCAGCTCAGGCCTCACAAGGAAACATGTCAGTTGCTAGAGAAACACCCAAGCTGCAAACACCTCCTGTCACACAGTGGCAACCTGAATTACTGTGAATCCATTTATACAGTTCTCTAAGGGCAGAGAAAGTAGGTGTGGCGAGACTCAGGAGTTCCTCAGGCAGAGGTATACAAGTCGGGGTTCTCCAGAGAAACAGAAGCAATAGGAGGTAGAGACAGACAGGTACAGCTGTGTAAGAGGAGCTGGCTCGTATGATCATGGAGGCTAAGTCCCATGCAGGCCATCTGCACACTGTAGAACTGGGGAAGCTGGTAGTGTGGCTCAGTCTCCAGAGAAACAGAAGCAATAGGAGGTAGAGATAGACAGGTACAGGTGTGTAAGAGGGGATTTATCAGAGGCGTTGGCTCATATGATTATGGAGGCTAAGTCCCATGCAGGCCATCTGCACGCTGTAGAACTGGGGAAGCTGGTAGTATGGCTCAGTTCAACTCTGGAAGCCTCAGAACCAGGGAACCTGAAGGCGTAACTTTCAGTCCAAGGCCAAAGTTCAAAGAACCTGGGGTGCCACTGGTACAAGTCTCAGAGTCCAAAAGCTAGAGAATCTGGAGTTCTGATGTCCAAGAGCAAGAGAAGGGTACCCTAGATCCAGGAGAAAGGGAGGAGCAGGCCTGCCTTTTTATTCTACCCAGGCCCTTAAAGTGATTTCAATGCCAGTCTCTTCTGGAAACATCCTCACAGACACATCCAAAGTAATGCTTTCCCAGCTCTCTGGGAATTCCTTAATCCTGGCAAGTTGACATTGGTTAATAAAATTAACCATGGCAGTGGGGCAGGGAGAAGGCGGCTGAGTGTCTGCTTCCTGTGCGGTGGGCACTGCTCCTCCTGAACGACGTCTTGGCCCCTCATAGCCTAAGGAGTCCAGTGAAATGCATCTGATCTGTTGACTGCTTTTTACCCGCTCCGATGCACCAACCACCTTCCAGCTGTCTTCCTGCTTCATGCCTGTGATTCCACGCACTGTTTATGCAGGACCACAACCACTAAGAAGTCTCTTCTGCATTCCTTTCTTCCCTCCAGCAACACATGGCCCTTTATGCAGCGCTCGCAGACAGTCTGTATGAGAGACAGAAATAATGGCATTGCCCTTGGGAAAGGAGAAACAGATAAAGATTGCTCCTCTTGAGTTCTGGCAGCAAGCAGTGACAAAATTTAAAGCATCAAGGAGTAGCCCATGGGAAGATATCCATCAGATCCTCCAATGTATGAATTAGGTCTGATGGGAGGAGCTGCCCCCTGTCGTGATATCGTGAGACTCCTGCTTCTATCCTGCCCCTGCTTCGCTCTTTCATGACTTTAGATGTGCACTCAAGGAGCTCACTCCAAATCCAAGCCCACATGTGTGCCTAACTTACCCCAAGCAGAGAGCTCCATATTTATGTGAAGAAAAGGGCATGTTTTTGTCTGATTAAACAACCATGATTCTGATTGCAAACACCAATTCACACATTATGAAAGACACATCAAATGCCCCCAAATAATTGATTTTATTCAATTCATATTAAGTTTGCTCTGAAGGATTACAGAAATAAACATGTAAACATGGGTAACACTTCACTCTACTGGATAGTTCATGCCACTTGCCTGATACAAAACCATGGAACTTATCTTAGGAATCCATTTTGTTTTTTGTTTCTTACTTTCTTTATACTAAAAAAATAGAGATGAGACTAGTCTCAAACTGCTGGGCTCAAGTGATTCTCCTACCTCAGCTTCACAAAGTGCTGGGATTAAAGGCATGAACCACCACATCCAACCAGGAATCCTTTAAAGTACAAGGAGGACTCAGCTTATTATAGTTCCAGTATATACACAATAACCTGAATTAAAAATCTTGCTCCCCTTAGAGTTTTAGAAACACTCCATTTTTTAAAGAAAACCCTCATTTCTAATAATAACACAATGATTATCCACAATGCTTGGCGAATTGCCTCAAAACCTTTTTGGAAGTAGGCAGAGTATAAATAAATCAGTTAATACACAAATAAAATGCTTGCAGCTCTGCGACCTCCTGGTTCTCAGGTTTCATATATCGAATTATGGATTGACCCCACTAAGTAATCTCTAAAGTCTTTTCTATGTAGAAGTCTATAAATTCTCTGTTAATCTCAGGTTAAGTTGGAAGCCATTTTGTCTTTTGTCCTTGTTGACTGTTTTTGTCAGAAGCTGGTCTGCTTACCTACTGGGTTCAGTGAGTGGGGATGAAGGCATCGTGTATGACATTGAAGAGTCACCCAGAGATAAGCCCTCATGATTGGAGGAGTGTGGGTGCGTGGGTACTGTTGGCTTCAGCACCTACGTACAAGGATATTCAATTTTAGAAAGCCATAATTAATAGTTTCTCTTCTTACCATATTGAAGAAGTCAGCTTGTTGCCTTCTGGCAAATTAAGATTGTACTAAACCTTTCAGTTAAGAAAATACAGTCTGTTGCAAAAACACCTTATGTGCCTCACGACTCTTTCCCCTGGTCCTCCTCAGTTTGCGTCCCATCATTGTACAGGTGGAGGCAGCGAAGGTGACACCTTGTTTTCTGAGCCTCTGAAAGCATCAGGGTTTCAGTTATGTATTCTTTGCTGCTATATCCCAGTCACCTTGCATTGTGCTTGGCATGTAGTAACTGCTCAGTACATACCATTTGAATGAATGAATGAATGAATGAATCAGTTAATCAATCAATCAGCCAGTCAATGCAGGTGATGTCTGTTCCTAAATTCCTTTCATCCCAGTAGGTACTTTGCGATGTGTGAGTCCAGTGTCTCCTCCACACACCATATAGGGAGTTGAAAATGGTATTTCTATGCAGAACTGAAATCTGTGAAGACAGGGTTAGAGTGAGAAATGTTAATACACACATTGCAGAGCAGGCCGGTGTCAGGTTCTGTGCGAAGGGTCTGTGGTGCCTCTGACAAAGGAGAACTACTGAGGGGACAAAGCAGCAGGAGGGGATGAGTGAGGCAGGGGATGAGTGGTGTGTGGAGGAGACATTTACCCAACTCACACATTGCAAAGTACCTACTGGGATGAAAGGAATTTATAACAGGCATCACCTGCATCGACTGGCTGACTGATTGACCGATTATTCATTCATTTGTTTATTCATTCAAATGGTATGTACTGACCAGTACACATGCCAATATTTCCATTTCTTCTGCTTCTGTTAGAAGGGACCTTTTCTTGTGTCAGAAGTAGGTGTTGAGCAATGAGAACACATGGACACAGGGAGGGGAACATCATACACCGGGGTCTGTCAGTGGGTGGGGGGCTAGGGGAGGGATAGCAGTGGGGGATAGAAGAGGGATAGCATTAGGAAAATACCTAATGTACCTAATTAGGAAAATACCTGATGTAGATGTCAGGGTGATGGATGCAGGAAACCACCATGGTATGTGTTTACCTATGTAACAAACCGGCACATTCTGCACATGTACCCCGGAACTTAATGTGTAATAATAAAAAAAGAGACCTTTTTAATCTTGATGGACAGAGGTCCCACACAGCTCATGCAGATGGTTCCGCTACCTGTAGAAGCAGTCACATTTTTACCCAGTATTCATTTCTGTTGGAGCTCATTTAAATAAATGACTTATACTTTATGTCCATAGCAAAGGGACCCACATTTGTGACACTCTTGGTCAGTACAGTCAGGAAGGAAGTGTATCTAAAGATCACTGATAAACTAGTGTATATCTGGATTTAATAATCAATTTGCTCATGTTATGAATAAATTTGAATATGATTTACTGCCCTTTAGTTAATGCAAGTTCCTTGTTTGCAGCAGGACTAATCAAAAAGAGCTTAAACCTTAGAACCCAGATAGAGATGTTGAAGGATTCTAGCTAAAATTTATGCAATTAATTAAGCATCCCTTATTCAGAATATGCTTCCTATTTGTGGCTTAGAATTGAAAGATACCATACTCCCAGGAAAGGTACAAAGAGGACCACAAGATAAATTGATAATGACCTCATCCTTAATTCATTCCACACATACTCAGTTAAGTGGCTTAAATAAGTGATAGAGATTTTAATTTAAATACAAGAATATAAGTAGACAAATATTTGAGTTTAAGTGAAATTAACCTGCTAAATATTGAATAAGAAACTGGAATTTGATTGTCATTGGAAAATTTATTTGGTTTGAGATTTGGGTTTTCGAATTGAATATACAAATCAATGGGCAGATACACAGTGAACACAAATATAAATAAGCATAGTTCCACATTGACTGTTTACACTGTGTTCCCCCAAATATGTGCAGAAGTGGAATGTGAAGACAACAAGCAGCTTGCTTTGTTAGGAGTTGGGGGCAGAGGATTCTGAAAGCTACAAAGTATTATACCATTTATTCATTGCATCCCATCTTCAAGATACAGTATTCATCGATATGTATTCAATGTATACACATATTACTTAGTTCTGTTCTTTTTCTATTCAAGTGTTTATGCAGTTGATTAATATCACATGGACTTTCATTGTGATTCTTCATTTTGGCTCTGCCTATTCACATAATTGATAAAACCATGAAAATTAAATTAATATGATCTTATCATTGTAATCACTACTTTCCTTTTTGCATTTTTCTATTCACTTTTACCAACAAAAGGAACAAGATGGAAAAACCAAAATTACGTAAACACTTCAGTGCGTGGGGAAAAACAGAGGTATCCCTAAAAACGATCTGCTCTCAGCATAGTCACATCAGAGCTTCTATTCAATTGTCAGCCATAAATGAAGCTCAGAATTAGACTCACCTTCACATTCTTCCATATGCCAAAGTGGATGGTTCCAATGTCAAATGACATGGGGTGGGAGGCCACCCCATGATTTTCATGTTAGTTTCCTATGCTAAAGATTAGTAAGATACCAAAGGATATTAGAAGTCTGAGAGATTACCCCCAGGGTAACATCTGTAGATTATTAAGAGAATGGGTTAGTTCGAGGGCTGCTTCCTGTGTATGGAGGTTGTGTTATGTGCCCTGAAAGGAGAGTAACAGAGTCTGCCATATTCAATAGTAAAAAAGGCAATGAAGACAGAGTATTTTGTGGATTGCCAGATAAGTCTTTTCTGACTGATCTCAATTCTGAAGTTCTAACATGGGGACTGCTTGGTCTTTGAGGGAGGAGAATGGCAGTCAATAAATTATGAATTATCATCTTTGGTAGAGTTGAAAGTCTTTGAATGGATATAACTGGCAGACATAACCTTGCTTTCAGATAAGTTTCAAAACAGTTCAGGGTATCTTTTTAAAATAAGCAATAGATGTTTAATGAATAAAACACGAAATTCAGGTTATCGTGTAAATTAAGGGTAAACAAACAAAAGAGAAATACAAAAGTGACATATAATCACCCAGACAGAATCCCTGTTAACAGGTTGGCGAATATTCTTTCTGGTATTTGCTAGGCATCTATAGTCCAGCTTAGCTGTACATTTATCTAACTACATTTATGCATACAAATAATTTTCTTTACAAAATGGTCTGACTTTATTCTGTAACCTGCTGCTTTGCATAGAAATAAATGGTGACCATGTTTTACGTCTCTAACGACACATTTGTCATCTTCTTAATGGCTGCCTGGCATTCACTTCTTGGGCTATATCCTGACAGATTTAGCTACTAGGTAGTCTCCAATTATAAGCAGTGGCATAACTTGGCTTTTTGTACATATATCTTTGTACCTTCATTAAATAATTTCCTTAGGGTAAGATTTTTCACAAATTAAATTGATAGGTTAGAATTATGTATTTGTAGTACAGTTGATGTGTATTGGAGAATTATCTTTTAGAAAATTTCTGTCAGGTTTTATTCTCACCAGCAGTAAATGAGGGAATCTGTTCTAATCAGACATTCTCAACACCAGGCTTTATCATCCTTTTTAATTGTTGCAACCTAATAGATGGTAGACTCTACTAATTTGCACTTTTTGATTACTAAGTGAGGTTCAATTTTTTTCATGTCTATTGACCTTTTCCTCTTGCCTCTTTACGTCCAATGAGCCCTGCTATTTGGTATGATTTTCCTAATTCTCTGCAGGTGATTTACTTATTCATTAATTCTCTTATTTATTCATTTACTTATTTACATCTCTTCTTTCATGCGTGTAGCAATCTCATGTCACCCTGTGCTCTGAGCTTTTATTTGATTTATGGTATTCTGTGGCATATAAAAACCTTTCATTTTTATGTAGCCAAATTTAACAATCTTTTCCATTATAATTTTAGACCTTAACCATTTGGGATCTCTTTGAGTTCAGTTATTCATCTGCATATTGAAGCTAAAATAGAGCAGTGGCTTAGAAACCATCTCTCCTAAAATGATGATGATGGCATTTATAGTAAAAGTCAATGAAATGGGGGTAGAGTCATTCAATG